>JANSMC010000073.1:0-112004 GCA_029299015.1 Ophiostoma montium | reverse complement strand
AAAAACGTACAGCAGCGGGTATTCGCTGGTCGTCACCGACCCAACTACTAATCCACCGATTACTGGTTTAACTAGGGGAGAGCGGACGGGATCCCGTGCAGTCCAGTATCTATGGCCGTACGTGACAGAACATAGCCGGAGTAGAGTATACACAGAGTGGTTAAGCCTGACTGCTTATGCTATGAATAATCCCGTAGTCCGTTGCTAGTCTTTTTTCTTTATTTCTCCGAACACTTTATAATAACCCCCTATAGCTTTTATAAAATTGGTAGACGTTATATTGACTTGTTATTTATTAGATATAAATTGCTTCAAAATCGAGTGTACGGAGTACACGTCTCGGCTTCATCCAAGGTTGTACTCGTATCTAGGACGTACGAGTACGACAAGTAGCTGACAGAAGCCAATCAGCTCTGAAAGATTTGTTACCCTCAGATGCTGTTACTGCGGGGCTTGAACAACATCTGATCTCACATTGCAGCTTGATCTTGGACATCGCCGCGTTATCGTCGTCAACCGTGCCATTTTTAGTTTCTTTTTTTAAAAAAAAGAAAAAACAGGCAAAATGCTTTGGTCTAGAGCTGGCCGGGCCCTCGTCGCCCGACCGGGAATTTCATCGGCCAAGCTCCGCCGCGCTTACAGTGCCACGGCCGTCGAGATGCCTCGGGCCGCAACCACTACCAGTTCTACCGGCTCGCCCGTGTTCCAAAAGGCGCTGCAGGCCACAGAGCCGCGCACCGACTGGACGCGTGACGAGATCTCGGCCATCTACAATGCGCCCCTGATGGAGCTCGCGTATGCGGCCGCCACGGTCCATCGCCGGTTCCACAACCCCGGCGCCATCCAGATGTGCACTCTGATGAACATCAAGACGGGCGGCTGCAGCGAGGACTGCAGCTACTGTGCCCAGTCGTCGCGCTACCAGACTGGTCTCAAGGCCACCAAGCTGTCGCCCGTCGAGTCCGTGCTGGCGGCCGCCAAGGTTGCGCGCGACAACGGCTCGACGCGTTTCTGCATGGGCGCTGCGTGGCGCGACATGCGCGGCCGCAAGTCGGGCCTGCGCAACATCAAGGCCATGGTCGAGGGCGTGCACGCGCTGGGGCTGGAGAGCTGCGTGACGCTGGGCATGCTCGACGACGCGCAGGCCAAGGAGCTCAAGGACGCCGGCCTGACGGCCTACAACCACAACGTCGACACCAGCCGCGAGCACTACCCCAACGTCATCACGACGCGCTCCTACGACGAGCGCCTGCAGACCATTGCGCACGTGCGCGACGCCGGTATCAAGGTGTGCACGGGCGGCATCCTGGGCCTCGGCGAGACGGCGGCCGACCACGTCGGCTTGCTGCACACAGTGGCGACGCTGCCGGCCCACCCCGAGAGCTTTCCCGTGAACACGCTGGTGCCGATCGAGGGCACGCCGCTGTTCAAGGCGACGCGCATTGCCTTTGATGCAGTGCTGCGGACGATTGCAACAGCACGCATGGTGATGCCGACGGCCATTATCCGGATTGCGGCGGGCCGCGTCGACATGGCCGAGGAGAAGCAGGTGCTGTGTTTCATGGCAGGCGCCAACGCAGTGTTTACGGGCGAGAAGATGCTGACGACGGCGTGCTCGGGCTGGGAGGAGGACCTGGCCATGTTCAACCGCTGGGGGCTGTTTCCCATGAAGGCCTTTGTCGAGCCGAAGCTGCAAACAGGGGCTGAGGTCGAGGTCGAGGCCGAGTCAGTCAAGACCAAGGAGGCTACCGTGTAGCCAGCGTTTTTTTTTTTTTTTTTTTTGCACATTTCTTGCTGAGAAGCAGAAACAGAAGCACGACACAGTGGCATGCCCGTCTTTGCAAGACTCAGCTGGATTGCCTGCAACAGTGCTCTTACGCCATTGCAGCGACTCGCGGCACGGATCGCCGGGGCATAGCGGGAGCCGAGTGACAATGCTGGAACGCTATCACTCCCACTTCCGATATGCCCGTTACGGATTATCCATGTGCACGTTCGGTCCAGGGAGAGTGTAAAGACGGGCGGGCTAGAGAAGGCTAGTCGAGTTGTGTTTTTTTTTTTACATTTTGTGAGATGTCTTTTGAAATACACAGCTTGTCTAGAAGCTCGGCACCTCCCTATCTACGAGTACTCAGTAGACTGTGTTGATTCGCACTGTCTCAATAGATGGACTGAGTTAGAAGCGCCCCACTCGCCTTGCGATACCGGCACACGTGAGTCGCTCACCGCTTTCTCTCGATTGCATCTGCGCGCTTTGTATTGGCCAATATTCCAAGAGAATGGAGCCTCGGAGGGGTTATTGGAGGATTCTGCCGTTTTCAAGGTGTTGTATGCCTGTACTACGGGTGCTGAGTACTGGTAGACAACACGACAATAAGCGTCAAAGAATCGACGGAAAAGCAGCAAATCGATTGGAAGAATTATTGCGGTCAAGGTAAAATAGGACTAGAATACGCTACCTTGAAGGGATACTGTTTTCATGTTCTTTGTACTCGTGGACCCTACTTACTCACATTGATGGTGTTTTGATCGCTCTTGCCCCTCCGACACGACCCCCGCACACAGTGTCCCGCTATACGCTATAATTCAATGCTTTTTGCGGTAGGGAAGTAAGCGCAAGCGCTACTGCCGGCTAGCAAAGGAAACTGACTTTTCGCCCCGGTGATGAGTACCGAAAAAATAATACTAAAAAAAAAGAACAAACTTTTGCCTTTCATTCTTGCTGTCCCATGCCTTTTTGCTTACTCCTTCTCTTTTCTTCCAGTCAGGAAGATGAAATCTCTAGCATTTATACGTTGTCACCAGCTCGATATGCGTGCAGTGTCCGCACACAATCCCGCAACCTTTGGCTGAACAGCTTCTCTTATTTTTCTCGTTTTTTTTTTACCATCTTCCGGTAGACTCGTCCATCCGGTCCTAATACTCGCACACCCCGGGAAGTGACACAGACGCCGCAGCGATCTAAGTCTTCACCGACAAGTCACCGGCCTCGACCTTGAGCTCGACCGCGACATCCTGCGATCTCGACCAGAAGCTTTCATCCGTGGAACCCGGACTGCTTTCTTTCCCAGTTGTCGTCTTGACATCATTCCCATTCTTCCGCAGCCGTCAACGTCCATTACATTCATCCGCGATCCGGTCAAATCGCAATCATGTGTGGTGTTACCGCTCTTTTGGTACGTTGTCGTCCGTTGCTCATGACTGCTGCCGATTCTGCACATACTGTCTGTCTGTACTCCTGCCTCCTGCCTCTTTTGGCCGGCTATCAGTTCTCGTTATGCATATGTCGTCCCTCGTCTGCACGTGACCGAGCCCGTTCGTTCGTCCAGTTTGCTAACGCATCCATCCAGCTTGGTGATATCAAGGCCTCCACGGCCGCGGTTGATCTGCACGAGTCTCTCTACTTTCTCCAACACGTATGTCTCCCCGCATGCTTCCTTTATTGTTCATCGCTAACAAAAGTAGCGTGGTCAAGATGCTGCCGGCATCACCGTGTGCCAAGGCGGCCGTCTGTTCCAGTGCAAGGGCAACGGCATGGCTGCCAAGGTGTTTGCCGAGGGCAAGCGTGTTGCTGACCTGCCTGGCTACGCCGGCATTGGCCACTTGCGCTACCCCACTGCTGGCACCTCGTCGGCCTCCGAGGCCCAGCCGTTCTATGTGAACTCTCCCTTTGGCCTCTCCATCAGCGTCAACGGCAACCTCGTCAACAACTCTGAGCTGCGCCGTTACCTGGACCTCGAGGCTCGTCGTCACGTTAACACCGACTCTGACTCGGAGCTGCTGCTGAACGTGTTTGCCAACGCCTTGAACGAGCTCGGCAAGGCCCGTGCCAACGTCGACGACGTCTTCACTGCGCTTCGCGATGTCTACAAGCGCTGCAAAGGTGCCTTTGCCTGCACGGGCATGATTACCGGCTTCGGTATCCTTGGCTTCCGTGACGAGAACGGCATCCGCCCCCTCGTTCTCGGCTCGCGTCCCTCGGCCACCCTCGAGGGCACCACGGACTACATGATGGCGTCCGAGTCCATCGCCCTGACCCAGCTGGGCTTTTCCAACGTTGTTGACATCAAGCCCGGCCAGGCCGTGTTCATTGAAAAGGGCGGCCACCCGCAGTTTCGGCAGATTGTCGAGCCCAAGTCGTACACCCCTGACATCTTTGAGTACGTCTACTTTGCGCGCCCCGACAGCTGCATCGACGGCATTTCCGTCCACCGCAGCCGCCAGCAGATGGGCTACAAGCTGGCCAAGAAGATGCGTGCGACGCTCAGCGCCGAGACCATCCGCCAGATTGATGTCGTCATCCCCGTCCCCGAGACCGCCAACACGGCTGCTGCCGTCCTGGCCCAGGACCTGGACAAGCCCTTTAGCAACGCGTTTGTGAAGAACCGCTACGTCTATCGCACGTTTATCCTGCCCGGCCAGACGGCGCGCCAAAAGAGCGTGCGCCGCAAGCTGTCCCCGATCGTGTCCGAGTTCAAGGGCAAGTCGGTGCTGCTGGTGGACGACTCCATTGTGCGTGGCACGACGTCCCGCGAGATTGTGCAGATGGCGCGCGAGGCCGGTGCCGTGCGCGTGTTCTTCGCGTCGTGCTCGCCCGAGGTGACGCACCCCCACGTCTACGGCATCGACCTGGCCGACAGCTCCGAGCTCATGGCCCACGGCAAGACTGTCGAGGAGATTGCCAAGTACATGGGCGCCGACGAGCTCATCTACCAGGACATTGACGACCTGCGGGAGGCCTGCATCGAGGCCACGGAGGACGGCGGCCCGACCGAGATCAAGGACTTTGAGATTGGCGTCTTCACCGGCAAGTACAAGACCGACGTGCCCGACGACTACTTTGAGTTCCTCGGCCGTGCCGCGGCTGCCAAGAAGAACAAGAAGCGCAAGAGCGACGCCGTGACCAACGGCGACGGCCCGACCGTCAACGGCACGGACGAGACCAGCAACAAGCGACAGCTGCCGACTGTGGTGTCCAACAGTGGTGTCATCAATGTTGCACCGTCTCCCGGAGCATCCCCAGTGCCAGCCGCAGTGCTATCAAATTCGCATCGCCCGGCCGAGGTGGCGAGCGCAGCGCAGAGCAAGGCACAGGAGGCCGTGGAGCAGCAGGTCGACATTAGCCTGCACAACGTTGCTGACGAGTAGGCATGGATGCTGCTGTCCGCACAAAAAAGTTTCAAAAAGAATACGGTGTGAGGTGCAAAGCTTTTATTGGGTAACCCGTCCTAGACTACAGCTTATACACTTATATATCTTTGATGTGATTATCAAACATCAATATATGCACCCGTTTACTTCATGTATGAGCCGTCACTATCCAGACGACGCACAGGAATCGTTGGCGTCCGTGGCGACTTTGCTGTTTGATGATGCCAGTGACCCTTTGGCAGTGACCTTGGCAGCAATGTTGGTGATGTGGCTGCTGCTGCCATCGTTGGCAGTCTCTAGCTGCAGCTCCTGCGGGGGTGCATTCGCATCTCCAGTCGTATCATCACTCACTCCGCCGTGCAGCAGCAGATTCTCAAAGAAAGCAAAGTCGACGCCCTGCAGAGTCCAGTCGTCACCCTGACCGACACCACTTTCGTTCCCAATGCGATACCCGCTCCCAGCATCGTTACCAGATCGGCCAAAGGCCATCGTGTTGATGCTACCCAGCGTGCTATCACTGTTGGGCACGCTGCCTGGAGAGTAGAACGGATAGAGGTTGTCTGGATATGGGCGGTTGCTGGGCACAAACCCGCCATCCAAAGGCCAGGTGGGAAGCAGGAGGCCACTGTCCGTCCAAGTGTTTGCTGTCGCTGCTGTGCCGACCAGAGACGGGAACGGGGCTGTGATCGTGGTGGTGGTGGTGGTTGTGGTGGTGCTCGCCGTCGGCCCAGCCTTTGGACCAGCACTCGCCACGGAAGGATTGATGCCCTCGGCGACGTGGCCCTGCGTTTGCTGTTCCGCGTTTGGCGCCTCGGCCGACAGCACAATCGAGCACGCATTGCCCTTGACGCGCAGGATGCCGTCTTTGGTGATGCGGATGGTCCCGAGGAACGGCACCCACACGCGCAGGTCGCCGTCCGTCTTGCTGCGTCGCGCGTCTGCCTCGCGCTGCTGCATCTCGTCCCTGGCCTCGTGACACCCGAGCGTGGCCGCCACGGCCAGCGACGCGTCCTGCTCGAGGTCCAGCATCCGCCGCAAAAAGGCCGCGCTCTTGGCCGACAGCGCGTCCTCGTCGTTGAGGGTCGCCATGTCCTCCATGCTCTGCAGGACGCGCTCCATCATGCCGCGGTCGCTGAGCCGCTGGTGCGTTAAAAAGTCGCTCGTAGGCAAGACAGTCTGTTCCTTTCCGTGCTGCTGCTGCGGCAGCGGCGGCCGTGCCCGCGCCCGCGCCCGCTCCCGCGCCCGAAGCTGCAGCTGCTCACTGCGGTGGCTGTCAATGTGGGCGTGGAAGAGCGTCATGCTCGCGAGCAGGGCGAAAAAGTCGATGCAGCGGCACGAAAAGGTGACCTGCTTGCAGCTGCGCAGCGAAAGAAACCGCCGCAGCACCTCGCGGCTCGCACTGACGCACGTAATCTTGCTGTAGGCGTACTTGTCAACACTTCCGGCCCCCCCGCCTGGATTGCTCGCGTCCTGCTGCGCATACGCCGCCGTGTTGGTGTCGTCAAGAAGCTCGACGCCGCGCACGAGGTGATTGCGCCTTTCGCTGTTTGCGTTGCGACGGAGCATGTATGGCAAATGAAGCTGCGTCAAGAGGTGGTAGTGGAACAGCTGGTCAAAGAGCTGCTGCGTGCGCACGAAATTGGTCGCGCCGTCGTCGCCGTCGCCGGTGTCGCTCAAAACGGGGACCAGCCACCACTGTGCCGGCATGCGGCGCGATGCCTGTAGCAGAGCCACGTCAATGGATTGCGTCGACAATGGGTTGGTCAAGTCGGTGTCCAGGTCATCGCCGCTGCTGTTGTTGTCGCCGGCGTCGTCGTTGTCGCTCGCCAGTCCCTGCTCTTCCTCTCTGCGCCAGGCCTCGTTGCGCTCAATAATGCGCCCAGCAATGACGGCGTGCGCTTCTTCGATCTTGCGCAGGTCATCCCACGCCTTGCCGAGCTTGAGGTTGGTGCCGGCGTCGTTGCGATCTGATGATGGACGATTGGGCTGCGATGCGGCCAGTCGCTTTCGCTTCGCACCAGCATTCAGGACGTGGCTGTCGCCGGGAAAACCCTGGGGAAGCCCAAGCATCAAGGACAGATAGCGGTCGGCATATAGAATGCAAAACCACATGCAGTTGGCCAGGGCGGATGGCGGTGCCGGTGGGTTGAGCACCGTGCGACCCGTGCTCGGAACTCCGCGATGGAGTCCCAGAAGCTGTGTCATGGTCATGGCACGACGAAACGACAGCCAGGCGCGCCGCAAGTTGCCCTGGTTGGACTGGATGATTCCCAACACGACCAGGCACTGCAAGCCCTCGATGGAGCCGATCAAGGTGTCGTCGCCCGTCACCACAGATGTGGTCATGTAAAGAATGCGCTGAATCAAAAAGCTATGCGGCCTACTGAGGCGCTCGAGGTCGGGATCGAACATGGGATGCAAGTGCTGGAGAAACGAGGCCAGATATAAGAGCTTCAGGGCGACGAGAACCACATGAGTACCAGCGGGCGGGAGCACAAGCAACGCCCGTGCCGAAGCTGGGCTGTCGGGTAGAGGTGCGGCTGCCGACACCGTCGATAGTGGCGAGAACACAAGGACCTTGTGCAAGCCTGATCGCGCGGGCTTCTCCAGAGCCGTGAGAATCATCTCAAGGTCGTTGGGCGAGGGCCAGGCACTGGCGAGCAATTGGTACCTTTGCATGTACTCGTGGTGCATCCGTATCGACGAAGCATTTGATCCATCTTGAGTGGTGCTGCTGGCGTTGTCTATTGGTGACGATGCCTCTGCGAATGTGGTGGATGCACAACCAGTCTCGATGCAGCTTCCTGTCCCTGTGCCTCGTGTCAAAGGTGTCGCTGCCGGTGTAGCCAGGCAGTTTGGCTCTTGATGCTGCTGCAGGTTGTCGGGTCCAAGGTCTACGTCGTTGTTGGCGTTGTCGTCGTTGTTGCTGCTTTCGCCGTATATTGGACTTGTTTGCGTACATTGATTCGAGCTCAGCATGTTGGTGCCCGGGACTTCTTGCTGTACCTCACTCTGTCGATGTGCATCCGGCGCTTCTTCTGCCGATGAAGCACCTGTTGCCCTATGCGCCACGCTCTTCACGAGCATCTCCATCAGCCCTTCTAAACGGCCTAGCCGGTCGTCAATCTGCTGACTGTGGCTGGCCGCCGTCGACAGTGGTGCTACCTCGGGCAGCTCCTGGCTGACGCACGGCGTGGCCCGACGCCGGCACTCATCGCAGACGACCCCGGCCAGTGCTTCGGACGGGTTATGCAGCGTTTCGAGGTCGATCGGCTTGCCGTTGCCATCAGAAAAGGTGCAGCGGATCTTCTTGCGCTTGCAGGCCCAGCAGCTGTGTGTGCCCTTGCGGATCTTCCGCCGCTTGGACAAAGGGCCACCGGGGGGATCATCGTGTGTCGGTGTCCTTTCATGCACGGCTCGTGTCTGACGAGGCATGCTGAGAAAATCCAATTTTTATGAATATTGTTCGGATCAGTCGTCAGTACTGGAATGTCACTGCCGTCCTGTTCCCGTGTGACCATTTCTTCTAGTATACCACGCCTTCCGATGGGCTGTTTTTGCATACGGTAGACGGTCGGAGTAGAACAACTATGAAACTAAGACAAAACCGAAAAGATCATCGCACAGCGAAGTAAATGTACCTACTTACGCATGCCGGCGGTCTTACACAGACTGGTTCCGCCGCGACCGGCGGACAACCCCCCGGGTCGCGTATCGATTTGTCAGCTGGATTTGTCGAACGGGAGGTGGGATCGGAGGCCCCAAAGATGTATAGTCTGTATCTACTTTAAATAGGGGCTCCCAGCCAATCAGGGGGTGCCCCCCGGGGATACTCCAGAGTTTGCCCTCGTACGAGGGCTAGAGGAGAGATCCTGCACAATACACATCAGAGCATCTGCAACAGGATTTGTGTCTAGGCAGCGACTAAACGAACGCTAATATTGGCCCGTTCTTATCTTCTAGGCTATGTTTGCTTTTATTGGTGAGTACTCCATATTCACTATATTCACTATATTCACTATATTCACTATATTCACTATATTCACTATATTCACTATATTCACTATATTCACTATATTCACTATATTCACTATTTAGCGGTAAGATATCACTGTCGAAAAAAGCTACATATCAACCTCCTACTATATAAAAGGGCCTACAATTTTGCTGACAATCACATCATGAACAAAATCACGAAATGGTATTGCTGACATCCACGGCCCATCGTAGATCTTGTACAATACATTCGTTCCTAAGGAAAGTACAGTGATCTGTGGAGCGGTATGGTCAAGTGCATTCTCTATCTTATTCTAAGAGACGCCCCGATAACCACCCTCTTCATAGAGGGATCTGGAGGTATCCGGGGTACTTGAGAGAGGTCCGTTAGCCATTTGCATGATCACGTGATTTACCGACTATATTCACTATAATCAGTACAGAGATGCAACCATCAGCATGCATCTGCAATGTGGAGAAACGTAAGGCTGCTATTGGAAGAGGCAGAAACGTATGGCTGATGCCTGAAGGATGGCTGCCTAAAGCACATCGTCTCCGCAGAAGTCAACAAATGCCCTCTGCATCTTCGATGCCACGGCATTTTGTGAACCAAACCGAACGCTCTTCACCATCCGCAGCCTCCAATTTGCAGTGCACAAAATCAGCACCATGTCTGGACGCGCAAAAGCAAAGGAGTATGTGTTGGCGTTGGCGAAGACACATGGCTGCATTGATTCGGGTCTGGTCGACAAGTTGACCAAGTCCTTGCCTCGAAAGGCCCGTAAAGAATTGTTCCAGGCAATGGAACGCATGCAGGACAACGCAGGGAAAGCCGTTTTGAGGTATGTACGACACCATGGCGCTTGACTTGCTTTGGGGCCTTGCCTAATGCCGGTAGACTTGCGGAACACCTCTACCCAAAGCATGGTGCCGACTTTGTGTTTGCGCTGCTGCAAAACTGCGATGACAACAACTACTCCAACAGCGAGCGCGTTCCACCGAGCGCGACCTTTTCGGTCTATCCAGATCGCATCCACGTGTCGTGCAACGAGGTTGGATTCACAAAGGAGGATGTCCGGGCCATTTGCAACATGGGCTGTAGTACTCGAATCGGCGAGAACAGTCTCGGAAAAAAGGGCGTCGGCTTCAAGTCGGTCTTCAAAGCTGCTGAAAGGGTGCACATCCAATCTGGGGACTACTCGTTCTACTTTGACCATCACGACGACAAGACGGTGTTGGGCATGATCACACCCATCTGGACCGAGCACATTGAAGAGCTCGACGCGCAGCGGAGCCATATTATGCTGAACCTGCGACATGGAACATTTGACATGGCGGCGGTGCTTTGGGCTAGAATTCGTGATCAGTTCTGCGAGCAAAACTTGCTGTCTCTGAGAAAACTGCAAAAGATCGACATCTCGTTCTACGGCGCACAGGACGTCTTGACATCGACAACGGAAATCTCGTTAGAACGGCAGACGACGCTGACCACGTTGAAAACGAAGACGACGACAATTCACGCAGATCGCACTGAGACATCCGAGGTGGTGAAGCACTGCTTGATGCACAAGCACATGCTTGAGTTCCCCGTGGACAAAGTGCCAGTACATGTTGGACACAGCGAGTCCATTTGTGCCGTTTTTCCTGTCAAGAAAATCGGATCCAAGGTGCGCACAACATTTCTATTACAGGGTATGGCCTGTCACTGACCAGTTATGACAAGCAGTATCAGATCCAGGCCGACTGTATCACGTCTGAGCGAAAGCAGAAAACCACTGAGGGCATTGCCGACACGTGTCTCGGAGATCTCTTTTTCTTTCACGACCACGACAGAATTCTTGACGTGGATATTCTGTCGCCACCGCACGGTCGGATTGAGCAGGATTCTTTGCAATGCTACGCCTTTGGCTCTCTGTCCGTCGAAAAATGGCTCCGGATGGTGAAAACCGACCTCGCATCCCCCAATTCGTTCATCAAGTCGTTCAACAGTCAGCGGTCATCTGCGGCGACATCCAAGGATAAAACCTCCGGGTCATCCTGTGTGGCAGAGTTTCTGTACGCAGCGCTGACCTCGTCGTCCGAGTCGTCCAAGGTCAAGGAAGCAATTCGGCGGCTCGAGCTGATCCCCCTCCGTGACGGACGGTGGATCTCGGCAACGACGCCGCATCCTGTGTATTATCCGCAGGTCGAGACCACAGGATTAAGCTTGAGCCTTGAAATCCCAGTGCAGCTAGAATTGGACGTGGTTGAGGCACAAGCTGCCTCCAAGAGCGCGTGGAGACGGCTATATGACAGCTTGGGCATTGAGACTGCATCGGTCGACACCGTCCGCAACGCCATTTTCCAAAAGTACCAGGACAGAACTGTCACCCTCGAGCCACCCCCGTGGATGGTACAGCTGCAATTCTTGTATCAAACGGAGCATCTCGTGCAGGCACCCTATGGCTATCACAGACTGAGACTGCCGACACGCAATGACCCCTCGTCATTGCACGATGGTGACATCTACATAGTCGCGGGTGACCCATACGGCGTGGAGCTGCTGCTACCGTCGACAGGTGATGGTGCACCTGTGCCTGACTACGCCTGCATCACGCGCGATGAGTCTTTTGACAGCGAGCCCGGGCGTCCTACACCCCAGACCCATTGGGGGGACTGGCTAGAAGAGTGCTTTCACGTGCGTCGTCACCTCCGCCTCTTGAATGCGAACGGCACGGGCCTCTCGCACATCTGCAACTACATTGCCAAGCATCACCCCGTCAAGTTTCTCGGCTATCTACAGAACGCCTGGGAGCACGACAAGCCCACTAACGAAAACCGCAAGTATGTTATGGACGAGCTTCGGTGCGTCAATGTCCTGTGTCAGGAAGATCGTCGAATCAGCCTCGGCGAGATGTATCTCCCACTCCGCAGCCTGAAGAGCCAGTGCAACAACCTCATAATAAGCGAGTTTTTCCCCTGGCTGGTGCTGGAGACGGACTGCAGCCAGCACGATGATTTTCCGCCAGAGTGGATGTTCCTGGGAACGGCCTTGTGGAAGGACTACCGCACGCCGGTGACATTCTTACTGGACGTCCTGAAGCATGTGGTCCGGGGAAACAAAAACGCCGACCATATGGAGCGTCCAGAACGAGTCTTTGAGCTGTACGCCCGCCTCCAGAAAGTCGTTGATTCGTCGTCTACCAATGAAGCAGAGAAAATCCGGTATGTGAGATGTCTAGCCATCAGCTTCTATATTGTACGTGACCCCGCTAACCATAGATCTTCACTTCTCAGACGAGCTTTCCAAAGCGAAAATCTGATTTATCTGCACGGGACTGGCGGTGATTCTGCCAAATGGGGTAGCACCGGCGATTGCGTCTGGGAGATTCCTGTTGGCCTTGTTGATCTTTGTGCAAAACGTGCGCTATCCCCATTCTTCGAAGACGAAACTCGGCGGGAGTTGTACGCATCGCTGGAAGGGTTTTTCACAAAGACCTTGAAGGTCCCTGACTGCACCTTGCAGGACATTGTCGATGACATTGTCTTCCTCAAAAACGACGCAACGGCTGGTCTTGACTCGTTGAACGTGCGATACCGGTGTCTTCTCGAGTGGCAAAACAAGGTCCACAAAGAGGCCCCAGAGGCCGCGGAAGAGAATCGCCGCTTTCTCAGGAAACAATTCGCAACTGAGAAGCTGATTCGTTGCTCTCGTGTCGGAGGCACAGAATTGTCGTGGTACGCCCCTGATCAGTGTCTATGGACGACAAGCACAGCAAGTATCCCGGGCTTCTTCCCGCTCGCGGACCTCTATCCCGACCTGTGTGACGACATTTGTGACTTCTTTGTCGGAGAGCTTGGCGTGCTGACCATTTCTGCAAAATTGAAATCGGTCTACGACAGTCTAATGGACCCTCCTGTGCTGGTCCCGGAAGCAAAGGAGAGTCTGAAGATGTTTAGCGCACTCCTAGCCAAGAGCAGCAAGGCTGACACCGCCGACATGAAACAGACAAGACTTTTGGAAGCCCCGGTTTTGCCCATCCGCATGCCCGACGGTGATGTGCAGCTGTGCAGCGGCATGGTCAGCTTTTCGTTCGTTGACAGGGAGTCTTTGGCGAGGGAATTTTCCGGTCGTGCGCGACTCCTCGACTTTGACTTGGAGGAGACCCGTGCCCTGCAGCCGTTTCTCCAGTGGGCCGGTCTCCAGGACCGAGGCCTCTCCAAGATGATCGAGGAAGTCACATACATTGCCAGCGATGACAGACCAGCCCTCGTACCGCCCAAGCGCAGTATCCGACACAAGGCCCGCGCGCTCTTCAGCGTGGCCTTGGCATACAGCAGTCCCCGCGCCGAGGCCAGTTGCTCGACGTCGTTGTATGCGCTGCTGCGCGGCACGCAGACGTACATGACGGACAAGATCACGTCGGAGCTGCATTTGGACCAGGGTGGTGATGTTGTCGAAATAAACCGAGGCGCAGCGACAGTCCACATCGCGGACAACACGACCTCTCTTGTCGTCCATGTGCCACGGGATAAAGCGCGACAGGCGCTGTGCTTCAATGCCGTTCTCCCGGAGCGGTTGTCCGCGTGGCTCATGACAGATCCAACGACACGGACCAGCCATCCTGTGCCAACCGACATGGTGCGCGTGGTTCAGTCGGTCCTGTGCGCCGAGCAGATTGCCATGGAAGCCATTTTAGATCTTTATGGAATTCCGATCGCCAAGGTTCCAGATGAAGAAACGGACGACAGCAGCACCGACAACGGTGATGCGACGCCTTCTGACAGCAGCATCGACAACGGTGATGCGCTGCCTTCTGACGACAGCACCGACAACGGTGATGAAGGCACCAGTAGCATCTCCCGCGTTTAGCAGGTGGCTGAACTACCTGCAGGAAACGGGTACGCTACCATCCTCGACCTAGCTATCAAAGCCGGACAGGAAGCATTCATTCCCGAGCAAGGGACCAGTTGGGAATCGGGGGTGCCCGTAGGAGAAGGAGCAAATACATGCATCGGGCGCTGGTTCAGGGCTTCAAATAATGTGGGATGCATCTGCTGGGTCGCCTATGCCCCGAGACATCTCGGTACCGTATATACCCTCCCAGAGGGATACGGCCAGGGCATTTCGGCACTTCCAGGCCCTTTTCGGCACTTTGTCCCTCTGCATCCCCTATATAGGGCCTGCTTCTGCCTTTTCTGGCCTCTCTCTTCTTCCCTTTTCTCTTCATAGTTCATTCAGTCCTTTTCACGCCATCGTTGATCTCTGCCGTCCCACAAATAATAATGAAAACTACGCGAAGCAGATTGGCGCTGTAGGCGAGTTGTTTGTGAGTATATGAGTATACGCCGTCATATCGGTTCCTTTGGATGTACGGTTATGATTTTCTAACTCCTACTGTAGGTGTATGAGCTTCTGTCACAGCGCGGCCTACCCGAATTATCCCAGAACAACTGGAGGACCACCGTTTGAAGATTCGCACAAGACGTACAAAACCTTGCCGGTCTGGAACGGTTCTGAGACAGCCGACTTCATATACCAGGACACGGAAGGCGTGCTGACGGCACAGCTCATCGACAAAGGCTATCTTGCGGCCGAGATGTCCGATGCTCGGCCAAAGTACTACATTGAGGTCAAGACAACCGGGGATAATATGTTTAAGCCGTTTTATATGAGCAGCGACCAGTACAACCTGGTAAGTGGGCAATCCGCATGACGCCAGTATAACAAGATTTGATACGACTGACATCGTAGATGCAATCCTGTTCTGCTGGCAATGGGTCGCGCACGAACATCTATATAGTTGTCCGCGTCTTTGGCCTCCGTAGCAATAAGGTTGGTTTCAAGCTGCTGATCGACCCCGAAAGAATGCGGCAGGAGAAAGAGTTGGACTTTACTTGGCCTTATACGGGTTGGCATGTAGGGAAATGGACTGTCGTGTTGAAGTAGATACTTGCATGGTCGGTAGGGGGTACACATTTGTAGTATCTGCGGTAATTTCCTAGTATTTGGCTGATGGATTTGATTTTGTTGATTTTGGTTTCATAGTAGCGTAATAACTTGAGGAGGATAAAAGGTATCGAAAACACGTAGGGGGGAAATCATAAAGTTTTCTTGAACTAGATTATAACAAACAATTGTTTCTCCCTTTCCATCTGTTCTTGCAGACACCATAAGACGTCATAAGTGATCAAGTCATATCATGCTTCTCGTTCTTGTCGCGAGTTATCTAGTCAAACGACAGTATGTACTTTTGTCCAGGCTCAAGCTCTCAGCGAGCCCGGTGCTGTAGATTCGGGACGCTAATTTAGTCTGTACAGTGTATAGTATGTGTTACGAAGTCGGAAAACCCTCTCGGGTTACCAAGTCCTGGCTTTTCAGTGATCTTAAGTATTTCTGCGTATGACGCATTACACACCTGCTGCCTCAATCTTTGAGCCGAGCTGTTTTTTATACTTATGCAAGTCGTAGACAAGTACTCATACGAGTACATACTCAATAAACAATGTGGAGAAACCCAACTAGCCTCGGGAGCACCCGTGCTTCAGACCGATCAAGACGACTGCATACTAAAAGACGCAGTGGACCTGGACCCCAAGCTTTTTTCCTTCTTTTTGTCTTATTGGAGCACTGAATATCAAAATACATGAAGTCAAACATTTTATAGAAAACATACTCTTCTTAGCTACCGTATCAAGAGCCTTCATATCGACAGGACATTCAACTAGATAAATTTCTTGACATTTTAAGGACGAGTACACTGCGTGCTGACCCAAAATAGCATTTAATAATACCGATAGTTATCGTACTCAGTATATTACTGAACACACGATTTCTTCCTAGACGAAAACGCAACGACTGTCTACTCAGAAGTCGTTTCTGCCTAGTTTGAACTTTGAGCAATGCATGGTAGTATAATAACAGCGAGCCACCTCGACAACCAATAGTCTTTCAGACTATATATAGAAGACGATGAGGATCACGAATGAGATAAGGGACCAGAAGAGGCGCGGAAAGACTGAATAAACTATAAAGAGGAAAGAGAAGAAGGAGGAAAAGGAGAAAAGGAAAACAGGCCCTATATAGGGATGTGGATAGGGCTACCTAGCCCTGAACATCCCACACTATATACATATTGTAAGCGGGGACTGATAATGTCAGATTTATCAAGGGGTCTAAGAATGCATCCTTCATCAGCAAACGCCTAGCAAGCCTACTATATATATCGTTAAAGTGTCCATGGATACAGGCCAAGGACTCAATATAGGGAGAATTACGCTTGCCAACAGTGACTTTGAATTTGAAGACTGCTGTTGGTACTTTTACCGACGATTCTACCTTAAGCCGGGGCCTCTTCTCTTAGATAGCGGTGTTCATATCATTGAGTAGTAGACTTGGGAATTTGAGTGCTCCTACTAAAAGTTTTGTTGGATTATGCATGTTTAATGTTCCAAATTGGTGATTATATCATATCAAGTAAAAATACGTCAAGATTTCCCAACGTACCCAGATATGGAGCTTTACTCATGCTTTGAGCATATGTTCCGTAATGATAGTGGTTGATTTAGAATATAAGGTTAGGACCTAGATACATAGATATGACACTGTTTTTCAAACAAAAATTGCTTATTGTGTCGGCTCAAGTGTAGTAATAGCCGCAGGACATGATCGGTGCAGCGTGTGCCGCATTTATCGTCCGCTCTGCCACTGTCAGTAGCCTGCAGGACACATTACTCGTATTGTCCAATCAGCAAGTGCCCTCTTATCTTCTGCTGCATGATGCATCTCTCGCTCGACCAGGAATATACGAGTACGAGAATTCCACGATAACGACTCGGGTCGAACGGGCTACTTCGTTGGAATTCAAATAGACGCCAAATCCATGGGTCACCAAGTACAGTATGCACGGAGTAAGTTCATGACGTATTTCTGGACAAAGTCCTCACCCGCGCTTGAAGATATAAAGCTCTAGCGCTGAGCTTTTGTCGTGGCCTTACGAGGCGGTTATCTTGACCATTACCGGTGCTCGTGGTGCTCGTGATGTTATACTCAACAGCACTAACTGGAGTAACTTGGAATATAAATAGTACAGATAGGCGTACTGTGCATGTAAAAATGTATCTTCCAAACGTCGTGATCAGTTTCCCGGATGCGTAGATTCTTGGTAGTCATGTGACTGTGCACTGTCCCGTCACTCGCATGGGTAGGGCGGGGTTACTCAACGGCTCGGGGTAAGGCGGTTCATATCTTGCTCGTGCCAGCCTCTCACACCGACTATAACTCACCCCCTCACACACACGTATCCAGCACCCACCATGGAACGCATTGATGACAACACCTTTCCTCTCACCAATACGCAAAAGAAAGCTAGGCAGAAAGCCTTTATTGAGGCCATCGACCCTGATGCCGTCTGCCGTCTGGCTTCTCTGCACAACGGCGGCAAACCGTGTCGTATCTTCAAGGAGAAGGAAAGCGGCGGCTTCAATGTGTGCTTCTTTGTAGAGTTTGAGGCCGACGAGCCGACGGCTGCGGGGGCCGACGGCGTCGCCTCAGAGGCAGCAGCCACTGCAGATGGCACAAGCACAGCCAGAGACGCGACGGTGACGCTTGCCAGGGATGCGGACGATGCAAGTGGCACTGGCGGTGCGGCTGCAGCCAAGCCTTTGACAACAACGACAAAATGGGTGGTCCGCGTACCAACATTACCTACAGTGCACAGTCCTTGGGAGAAGATCCGGGGCGAGGTGGCCACGATTCGGTAGGTTGACCACATCACGGCCAAGTCAAACTGCACGTGTGTATGGAACACGTGGCTCATTGAAAAATTTGCAGATATGTCGAGGCCAATACCAAGATCAAAGTGCCACACGTGCACGCTTTTGGTCCGGCTGTTGTTGTGGCCGAGGTAGAGGGAACAGACAACAACAACAACAACAACAACAACAACAACAACGAGGCCGCAGACGACCCGGCAAAACAAGAAGCAGGTGCAACGATCAAAGCAGACGACAGCAACCCAATCGGTCACGCCTACATGATCATTGACTACATTGCTGGCGAGAGGATCGACATCGAGAGCTACTCGAAGTGGGAAGACACAAAGAAAGACCACTTGTTCAACCAGCTGATCGACATCTATGCGGAGCTGGTGGAGCTCGAGTTTGACAAGTGCGGATCACTTACACTCAACGACGCCGGTGAACCCGTCCTGGGTCCGCTGCAAAGCATGCACCTCGACCAGCTGCGGATGGACTTTGGCGACAAGAGCATGACCTTCACAATCGAGGAGGGCTTCAAAAGTCGCCGTCATGCTCCCAAATCTCATATGTTCTCATCGACAATCGACTACGCACTGTTTCAACACCATCTCATCCGGGAGCTACATCTCCTTCCTGACTGCAACATGTCACAAAGAGACGTACTGTATGAGGAAATGGCGCTGCACAACGCCCAAGGCTTGATCTTTGACTCCATCGACTACGAGAGCAACCATGGCCCTTTTGTGCTCAGCCACACCGATCCCCGGGGGGCCAACATCATCGTCAACGATGACGTTGACATTTTGGGTATCGTTGATTGGGAGTGGTCTGCTGTCATCCCGCGTCAGTTTCTCGTGCCGCCACACTGGATAACGTCAGTTGACGTCACTTTCGTGGGGTGGAATTCCTTCAACCGCAATCTTGATCGGATCCACAACCTTCTTTGGGAAAGATGTTTGAGCATCCCATCTTCTTCTTCCTCCCCGCTCATTAAGCTCGAAAGAGTCTGGCAGTGGTCAAGGTTCGGGCCAGAGGGGGCCCGTTTGGTTCCATATCTGTTGAGGCACCACAACGCGTTCCTTGCTTTATACCGCCGTAGCGTGCTGTACGCTGCACGGGGTTTGAAACAGGATGAGTTTATGGAGCACTACGCCTGCCTGATTGGAGAACACAGCCGCGTCATGGAATTGGCGGAGAAGAAGCTCAAGCGCTGCCAAAGGTACGACCAGTACCTTCGTGACAATGGTCTATACGAAGAAGCACTGGCTCTCTGGAAGGAGGCCCGTGCAAGGATCATTATAGATACAGATCTCAAAGACGAAGACCAGGGCAAGGACGGCGAAGAGGCCGGTGAAGAAACGGCTGGGGCTGCCGATTCGCTGAAGGGGGATTTTATTATAATCTAGGGCAACAGATAGCGTGGCATATGATATACTTGAAGATCAAGCTCCGGGGAAAGCAATGAATAGACCGGTGAAGAAACTCGTACAGCATTGAAACCAAGTATGATAGAATGGGGGAAGTAATCTAGGAAATTTCAAGGCAAACAGCGGGAAAAAAGCAAACAAGCGATAACAAAGACGCAGCATTCGGAAAAAGCAAACAAGCGATGCCAGCAACACAACCCGTGGGAAGGAGACCAGCCAGCGATATCAGCAGAACAACAAATTCAAAAAGCAAGCAAGCACGCAACAAGTCCAAAAAACAATAACAAGCCAGCAATGTCAACAACACAGCAAGTCGGAAATCTGCGGCGACGAGATGGAAACAATATAGATCCGACTTCAGAACCATCCGAGAAATTCCAGAAGGCCATTTCTCTCTCTCCTCAAGCTTTCCAATTCGTCTTGAGCCCTTCCAAGAGCGAGCCTTAGATTATCCAAGATCTGGCGATTTCGAATCGCGGCTTCTCTGATATCTGTCGGTCTATCGTAGCGCCGATGGTACGCAGCCGCCGTTGCACTCCGCGATAGAGTGCTTTGCACCCTGTTATCCATGCTCTCTGCAATTCTTTTCATTGCATTGAGCTCAGCTGTTTTTTCCTGGATAAAGGCCATCTTGTCTCGAATCATGTTCTCGAGATGCGCGATTCTGGCGAGGCGATGGTCGGTGATTGACATTATGGATCTCGTTGGCACTATGGCGATGAAAAGGCAGCGTCTATATTGTCAGTGTTTGTCCTGCTCGTTGATGTTTGCCTGGACTCTAGCAATACTCACTTTTTTTGAGTATGAGTTGTGATTGTGGTGAGAATTTTCAGCTTGGGTGCTTGGGACACAAGACTGGATGATGACTGAATGCGGATATAGCGTCTAAGTTGTCAGTGCGTGACTCTGCAGGTTGATGCGAAGCCCAAGTGTTGGCAATATTTACTCTTTTTGTGTCTGAGATGAGGTTGTGGTGAGAA
The DNA here is from genome assembly GCA_029299015.1 of Ophiostoma montium. Classification (NCBI taxonomy): domain Eukaryota; kingdom Fungi; phylum Ascomycota; class Sordariomycetes; order Ophiostomatales; family Ophiostomataceae; genus Ophiostoma; species Ophiostoma montium. The sequence continues at coordinate 91,711 of JANSMC010000073.1, read as the reverse complement.
GTGTCTGTTTGGGTGCTTGGAAAAGAGAGTTGAGAAAAGATTGAACAACAGACGACATCGTGATATATATACGTGCAGCCAGGCGTCGCAAGACTATGAATTTGACTTGTAAGTAGGCAGGATAAAGTCGCAAGCCGTCGACAGAGGGGGTATGTCCTCATGGGACATGGCCTTCTTCGACACAGAGGACAGGCCCCCGTGGAAGCATGTCCTCTGTCATCCATATGCCTAGCATAAGAGTGTGTGAGTATGGTTGTTTTTGGGGCCGCAAATCACTTGTGTTTGTTCTGATGATCCTTGTGATGCATCGTTGCAGCATCTGGTTTTGTCTGATAATGGATGGTGGAAATGTCACGGCAGGGTGCTCTCAAGAACGGTGTTAAATATAGGGCTCTATAGGCCAGGTGCTCAAGGGGATGCTCAGGGGAGGGTGCTCAAGACAGAACAAGGACCGGGTGTTTACCTAAACAAGGTAGCCTATCTTGGACTTGCCTACTCTGAGGGATGTTCCTTCCAATTGCAAGTAGTCGTAAAACACGTGCTCCAAAGGTCACCGGCGCTTATATCAGATACTGGTACAGCTGGGCCACCAACAACGGCCTATTTTGCATGGGGGCCTTTTAAACGGCCGAGACCAACTCAAGCAGGTATGAGCGCAGTTCGCCATCAGGAAACACCAGCCTGGCCTCATATGGCCCCCGGCGTGCACTCATAGAGGGCTCTTTATGTTGCCGAACGTCGGATGTACTATAGATCGAGGCTCAAAGCTCCAGGCTGGACTTGAATAGGTCTCGACTCAAAACTAGACTAAAGGAACCCCAAAAATATTGCAATCCCTGTGACCTCGCAACACCCAAACAATATCCATATACACGTTCGCAAGGCCGTAGTGAGATTCAAAGGACGGATACTTACAGCGCACATTAGGTGGGTCCGTACGACAAGGCTGGACCCACTGTAAATGCCGCCTGTTAGTTCTTCCACTTTACCCGATTTAGTACACCTGCCCTGTACGTCATGCTAGAATGCGCTAACATTTTTTTCAACCCCTCACAACGACAAGGACGACGACGACAACGACGACAACGACGACGACATTGTCCTGGTTCTACCTCTTCGCACCCAAAATGCCATCGCAACCTACCATTGGCCTGCTGGGGGGTGGCCAGCTCGGGCAGATGCTGTGCGAGGCCGCATCGCCGCTCAACATCCCCATTGCGGTGCTGGACGCGGACGACGCCCCCGCCAAGCAGATCAACCGCAACCAGCACCACGTCACGGGCTCGTTCAAGGACGCCGACAAGATCCGGGCGCTGGCGGCGCACAGCGACGTGCTGACGGTGGAGATTGAGCACATTGACACGCAGGTGCTCGAGGCCATTGCGTCGGCGGACGCCGCACGACCCGTCGCCGTGCACCCGTCGTGGAAGACGCTGCGGCTGGTGCAGAACAAGTACGAGCAAAAGGCGTATTTCGCCAGCAAGGGCATCCCGGTGGCGGAGCAGATGGCCATCAGCACGGCGGCGGGCGGCTTTCGGGCGTCGCTGCAGGAAGCCGGCGCCAAGTTTGGGTTTCCCTGGATGCTCAAGGCACGCAAGGACTCGTACGACGGCCGCGGCAACCTCAAGATTGCGACGGGCAGCGACGCCGAGCTGGCACAGGCCGAGGCGGAGTTTGGGCACGTTGCGTGCTACGCGGAAAAGTGGGTGCCGTTTGTCATGGAGCTGTCGGTCATGGTGATCCGGCAAGAGGACGCGCACGGCAAGACGACCAAAGTGCTGCCGTACCCGGTGGTCGAGACGGTGCACGAGGACAACATCTGCTCGTACGTGTACATGCCGCCGCGCGGGCTGTCGGCGGCGGCGCTGGCGGCGCTGTCGACCAAGGCGCAGGCGGTGGCCTGCAGCGTCGTCGAGCAGCTGTGGGGCCGCGGCGTGTTTGCCGTTGAGCTGTTTGTGACGGAGGCGGGCGACGTGCTGGTCAACGAGATTGCACCGCGGCCGCACAACTCGGGCCACCTGACCATTGAGGCCATGCCCTACATGTCGCAGTTCAAGGCGCAGCTGGCGGCCATCCTGGACCAGCCGCTGCCCGACACGCTGGAGCCGCACGTCGACTCGGCCATGATGATCAACGTGCTGGGCGGCATCGGCGCCGACTCGCACCAGCGGCTCCTCGACCTGGCCCAGGCCACGTTTGCTAGCAAGCTGGGCGTCTACGTGCACATGTACGGCAAGGCGGCCAAGCCCAGCCGCAAGATTGGCCACATTACGCTGACGGGCACGCGCCTGTCGATCCAGGAGCTCGAGGTCCTCGCGCAGCCGCTGGTCGACCTCGCTCAGGAGATCCGCCAGGAGCGTTTGGCTGGTGCCACCAAGGCTCTGCGTCCCGACGCTGCACCGGCCGTTGCCGCACCCTCGCCGGCACCCGTCGCCACTTCTGCTGCTGCGCCGCTCGTCCTCGTCACCATGGGCTCCGACTCGGATCTGCCCGTGCTCAAGGCCGGCATCGACATCCTGGACCAGTTTGGCGTGCCGTGGGAGGTGGACATTACGTCGGCACATCGTACCCCCACCAAGATGGGCCAGGTGGCAGTGGATGCGGCGGCGCGCGGCATCAAGGTGATTATTGCTGCGGCGGGCGGCGCGGCCCATTTGCCGGGCATGATTGCGGCCTACACACCGCTGCCAGTGATTGGCGTGCCGGTGAAGGCGACGCACCTGGACGGCATCGACTCGCTGCTGAGCATTGTGCAGATGCCGCGTGGCGTGCCGACGGCGACGGTGGCCATCAACAACTCGACCAATGCGGCGCTGCTGGCAATCCGGATACTGGGGGCGTTTACGCCGTCGCTGCTGCACAAGATGGAGGCGTACCAGCGCGACATGGAGGCGCAGGTGACGGCCAAGGCGGGCCGGCTGCGGTCGATTGGCGTTGAGGCGTATTTGAAAAAGTAGAAGGATAGAATTTTGTGAATACCAAGCTATGCAAGTTTTCTTCTATATACGCAGTGTCATACTTTTAAAATCTGTAATATCGAATCTACTGCCTACACATCCGACTGGTCAAAGTTGCGGATCAGGTTGTAGTAGAAGCGCACCGTCTCCATGTGCGCCTGCATGTTGAGGCCCTCGTCGATGGCGTGGTAGCGCAGGCCCCAGCCCTGGCGCAGCGGGATCCAGCGGTAGATGCGCGACGTCAGGTTGACGTAGTGGCGCGTGTCGGTGTTGCCGTTCATCATGCCGCCGACGGGCACGACCTGGCCGCCGTCGGGCACGGCAAAGGTGTGCTGGATGGTGCCCGAGAAGAGGTCCCAGACGCTGCCGCTGGTCGGCGACACGCGGGCCACCTCGGTCTCCTGGCGCGACCGCATGATGAGCGTCGCGTTGTAGTCGACGGCATAGGCGGCGTGGACAAGGTCGTTGTCACTCTCACTGCTCCTAGGGTTCTGCGGCACGGCATCCTGGCCAAAGGCCTGCAGCGTGATCTGGTACTTGTCGAGGATGGGCTGCAGCAGCGCAACGCTGTGGGCCTTGACCTCGGCGAGCGAGTTGTGCGGCGCGACGCGGTAGTTGACGCCAATCTCGACTTTTTCCGGCATGGCGTTGATCTTGAGGCCGGCGTTGAGGATGTCGACGGCCTGCGACGTGCGCAGCTGAAAGTCCAGCACGGGCGAGTAGCCGGCCAGCAGCTGTGCGAGCGCGTTCAGGTCACCCGAGCGCACGAGCTGCGTGGCCTGGGGGTCTTGCTGGGGAGTGTAGCGCGCACGGCACACGTAGGTCTGGTGCAGCGGCGAGCCGGCAGCCAGTGCGGGCGTGTACGGGTTGTTCTCGAGCGTGGCGACGATCTCGGCCGCAATGCCAATGCCCGTGTGCGGCAGCGGCATCGACGAGTGACCTCCCGTCACGTGCAGCTCGTACAGGATGTCGACGTGGCCCTTTTCCATGACCGAGGGCTGCGCGTACACGACCTCGCGGCCGTCGGCGTCCGTGGCCGACTCGAGACCCGACCCGCCCTCGTCCAGCAGCAGCACCATGGAGTCCGGGCCAAAGGTCGCCTCGAGGTACGCCGCAATGTTGCCGGCGCCGTACTTGCCCGACGACTCCTCGTCAAAGCCAAAGGCCACGACGAGGCTGCGGCGCGGCGTCCACGTGTCGTTCTTCAAGAGCGTGTCGACGACCGACATGATGGACGTCAGGCTGTTCTTGTCGTCGACGACGCCGCGGCCCCACAGCCAGCTGCCGTCAAAGTGCGGGTCAAAGGGCGGGTACTTCCAGGCGGACGGGTCGGGCACGGGCACGACGTCCTGGTGGGCCGTCAGCATGAGCGGCTTGAGGGCCTTGTTGGCGCCCGGCACGAAAAACACGAGGCCGTGCGTGTTGACGTGCGTGAGCTCGGCGCGCGCAAACACGTGCGGGAACTGCTGCTTTAGGACGCGCTCAAACTCGAAAAACACGTCCCACCGCGGGTCCTTGCCGACGTCGTCCATGGCGTCGTAGCTCATCGTCGGCACGCTGACCAGGGCCGACAGCCGGCGGACCTGCAGCGCAAGCGCCTCGTCGCTGCCAAAGAGGTCCAGGGCCGCGGGCAAACCATCGGCGTCGGGCGCCACGGGCGGCGGCAGGTCGCAGGCAAAGTCCGACGCGGCACTGCCGGTGTTCTTTTGGACGGCGGGCCGGCTGCCAAAAACGTGCTGCTGCTGCTGCAGCCGGCCGTCCTCGGCCGCATAGGGCGTGTGGAGGACAGCGGCCAGCGCCGGCGTGGACAGCGTGAGCAGGCTGAGAGGGACTTTCATGGTGGCTTGTAGTCAATCGAAGCGTTGACTTTTACGAGTAAAAATTGTCAAGAGAAAGAAAGTGAGTGAATTAGCTACGGAAGATGGCTCTTATGCGGTGCCGAGCTCCGTTATCCGGGGCGGCCCCGTCCAACCTTGCCCGATGTGGAAGGTCGTCTATCGCTCGTGCTCCGTACTGTCTGTCGGACACCCAAGCCGACCGGGCTATGATTGTGGTCAGCTGACTCGACGTTGTGACGAAACGTGACGATTATCCACATGTCTTTTCTCGCCCCATTCTCCCCTTCCCCCTTCCCGTGCATGCACGGACACGGATGTTACCACTGCCGAAGGGTGATGCGGTATCCACGGTCTTTATGATGTAATCCTCAGGCACTGCCACGTTGGCAGTAAGAAAGAAATACTGCCTGCTCGACGCTGCTATCAAGTAAAAGTCACTCTGCACACAGAGGGCCTGGAATGACGAGAATCTCGGTTTGGTACGGCGTGTCCGACTTGACCGTTGGCAACGGCCGTCTCCACCGGCCATGCAACACTGCCCGACGGCGGACGGACCGATTGCGACGACGGTCTTTACGGTCGCCACCCCGGTGAGGCCGCCGGGACGATCAAAACAGGTGCGTGCATGTTTGATAATTACTCGTAGATGGCCGGTTAGGTGCGATTTACGTATCACGTGGAAGTATGACGAGATTGAGAGACAACGGTCACAAACAAGAAACGAGCAATTGAGCAGAGAGGCAAGGAGATGTAATGAGAAACTGGGAACGACACAATAGCGAGAGAATCAAGGACTAAAGTGACGAAACTGGCCGAGTTGGCCATTTTCGATCTTCAATTAACCTTGATTTAATACAGTGTTTTGGCTGAAGTTTCTGGCAACGAGAGCGGTAATTTCGGTGGCTAGACAGTTGCTCAGTGCGAATACTCCGTAGTGATAGCTGAAAGTGATCTATCAGGCCCATCTTTGCCTGATGCAAATACGCGGATCATACACGAGTAACCGCGCGGTTCATATACGAGCAGTGGCCAAGACAAGGCTTTACTCTCGTCTGACCAACATCGTGACAGGTCACCTGAGGGAAACGTTTCTACGAGTAATGCCTAGTGAAAGCACTCGTACTCGTGCAATACGAGCAAGAGGCTCATCGTACAGTGGAGCACAACCACTAGCCTAGGCCCCGTGCAGATGACATCACGGCCCCACGACATGACCACCTATTGCCCGTGTTACGACGCTGGAAATTGCCTGACAACAAACAAGAGAGGAAGCGCGCAAGCAACAGACAAAAACGGAAGGATCCAAGGCCGCAAAGGAAGGGGGTTCTCCGCACAATCGTTCTACGAGTACGGCTGGAAGCCATCCACAAGACACGAATAACCGCCCGCACGCAAATGCAAATGCAGGGTCCCCTCTGGCCTGGCCTGTGTCACTCCTGCGCATATCACCCCCCCCCGGCTCTCATTCATCCTTCTTTCCCGTTAGGTTGGCCCGTTTCCGTCTTTGCCTGTTTTCTCTTCCCATCCTCTCCTTTCTCCTCACCTCGTCATTCGCTCCTCACTTTGTCATTCGCTTGTTTCCCTCTCTTTTCATTCGTCATTTCCATCGGTCACATCACACAACAGCCCAACTTCCCGTCGTCCTGAGCCGTCTGTCAATTTTGCTCGTCTTGCATCTTGTCGTTGTCTGATGCCATCTCATCCAAACAACCACCACAGCGTTGGATGTTGACATCCCTTCCTCTCACAGGCCTCGAACATCAGCTTTACCCCTGCTTTGCTTTGCTCTTTTCCCACTACACCACTACTCAGTACACCACTACACCCCTACACCACTACACCACTACACCACTCACCATGGGCGCTCTCCGGCTGCGCGACGCCGACGCTGGACACAACTACGGCTTTCGCAAGAATTCCCCGCAGCACGCGGTGGACGCCCACAAACCAGAGAGCACATCACCCTGCCTGCCCGGGGCTCTGGCCAACCTCGCCATCAACTCCCTGGATACACCGCCAGCAACGCCCGGCTTGACCTTGTCCTCGCCGCCATCTCCAGCGGTCACCTCTCTGCCCTCCGATGCCGCCACCGCTACCGCAACCACTGCCGCTGCCCCTGTGCCGCAGTTCCACTGCTTCATGAGACTGCCCAGCGAGCTCCGCGACAAGATTTGGCACGCATCCTTTGTCCCGCGCATCGTCGAGATTCATCGCCGCAAGGCACACTATGCCGACGCCGACTCGGCCAACTACCAGTCGTGGTCCGCCAACCCTGCCGCCCTGTCCGTCTGCTACGAGGCCCGCGCCTGTGCCCTGCGCCACTACACCGCCTCCATCCCGCTCGTCGTCAACACGCCCTGCGAGCTGGCCGGCGGCGTGCGCGGCGACCTGTTCCGCCGACTCTACATTGCTCCGCACTCGGACACGCTCGCCGTGCTCGGCGACTTTGACGTCTCTCACACGATCCATCTCATCAAGCTCCTGCGCGACGCCAGTGGTGCCGGCGCGTCACATATCCGGCTGGCCATTTGTGCGTCGGCCATTGGCCAGGCGTCGCTGCTGCACATTTACGGGCGCACCGTCTTCCAGGACGTCGAGCAGGTCACGCTCTTCCTCTACGAGCAGCGCATGCCGCCCGCTGCGTGGCGCGACGGCCACCTGTCCCTGGTCGACTGCCGCAGCACCTACCAGTACCGTCGCTTCCTCGCCAAGCAGGCCGCCGAACTGCGTGTCCATCACCAGAGCAGCTGTGCAGACGACGAGGAGCAGTGGATCACCATTGGCCGGCGGCCGCTGCTGGTGCGCGACATTGTCTTTGGCGAGCATGCCACGCTGCTGGACGAGGCGGCATCCGGTGCGCCTCGTCGCATCCTGATCCAAGTTTGAGCCTGCGGGGTTTGATTTGATTTGCGAATATTCTGGATTTTTTAACCTTGTTTCCTTCTAGGTCTGTTGGAATTTGCCTCGCCAGTGTCTACACGGCATGGGCATGATAATGATAATGATTCCGTCTTGTTTGGATCCCACGAGCTTTATTTACTTTCTTTCTATATACTCGTACATTCTTGCTCATTTTGTTCATTTTTGTTCCCGTTTCCGCCATGCCGGCTCCTACATCAGCTTCTGCAGCAGACGCTCGCGCACCACCTGGCCGGCCACGGCACCGCCAAACTGCAGCGACACAGCACCGATAATGGCGTACAGCGTCGTCGCCGTCACCAAGTCGATACCACTGCCCGAGAGGTTTTCCGGCTGTCCCCGTTAGCACACAAGCACACACACACACACATCAACGTAGCAGCAAAAGACAAAATAGTGGCATGCACTCACCATTCTCGGCTTCCACCGCATCACGGCCTGCAGCCCGACGTCCTTGGCCAGCACCGCCAACCGCTTGGGCTCGACAATGTCCGCGGGCTGCCGCGCCTCCAGCCGGTCGACCATCTCCAGCGACGGGTGTTGGAACGGCGTGCGGCCGTAGTGGTCCTTGGCCGCCGCGGGTCCCGGCGTCACCATGATCATCTTGGTCGTCTCCAGGCCCAGCACCATGCGGCCAAAGTAGGCCAGACGCGTGTTGAAGCCGCGCCGGCCATTGTCAAAGCTCTTGTGCGTCACCGCCAGCCACTTGAGCTCCTCGGGCATTGTGCGCGTCAGCTCGCGGCCCAGCAGCCGCTCGTACATGCGGTCCAGCCGCACCGGGTCCTCGTTGACCGACCACACCGACCGCCGCGGGTCCTTGGGCTGGTACAGCGGGAAGGGCGCCTTCATGCGCTCCGGCGTGTACGACCACCGCGGCCGGCTCTTGGTCTCCGAGGCGGACGATGCGGTTTTTGAGCTTGCTGCCGCCGGTGCTTCGGGGGCTTCGGTGGCTTCGGCGGCTCCTGCTATTTGTGATTCTATTGACTGTGCCGACTGGCTGGTGGACTGTAATCTCCGTGCGGCAACAGCAGCCACTGTAGACGGTGTAGAGGGTGATGGCCGGCAGGCCACCTGTAGCAGCGTCCGTCGTAATGAAGACATGTCGGCGTTTGTGGGGGGGGAGGCAAAGACAGAGGGGTCGTAGGTGGTCGTCGGATGCCGTCGCTGTCTTGACAATACTCGTAGAGGTGGTCGTGATGGTGGAGCCACTGAAACTTTTTCGCAATGGAACTCGACTGACGGCATGGCCTGTCACGTGCTCAGTCTAGATATGGCTAGCGCATCTAGGACATGCCCCCAGTCACCGCCTTGACCCCACGGCCACATGGGATATTGGCGATCGCGACAAATCGTCAGTTCCAGAAGCTCACCCATCACTCCCTCAACCACCCCCCCCCCCCTCTACGAAATTCCCACGTCTTCGCCACACAACCACACACACCATGGTTCTTCAAGATCTCGGCCGCCGCATCAATGCGGCCGTGACGGACCTGACGCGCGCGCCCAACATTGACGAAAAGGCGTTTGACTCGATGCTCAAGGAGATTGGCAATGCGCTGATCGAGGCCGACGTCAACGTCAAGCTGGTGGCGCAGATGCGCAAGTCGATCAAGGCGTCGGTCAACTTCAAGGAGCTGCCGCCCGCCGTCAACAAGAAGCGCCTGATCCAAAAGTCCGTCTTTGACGAGCTCGTGCGCCTCGTCGACCCGCACTCGGAGCCCTTCAAGCCCAAGAAGAACAAGTCCAACGTCATCATGTTTGTCGGCCTGCAGGGCGCGGGCAAGACGACGTCGTGCACGAAGCTGGCGCGCCACTACCAGAGCCGCGGCTTTCGCGCGTGTCTGGTGTGTGCCGACACGTTCCGTGCGGGCGCCTTTGACCAGCTGCGGCAAAACGCGACAAAGGCCAAGATCCCTTACTACGGCTCGCTGACGGAGACGGACCCGGCCGTGGTGGCGCGCGACGGCGTCGACAAGTTCAAGAAGGAAAAATTCGAGATTATCATTGTGGACACGTCGGGCCGGCATCGCCAAGAGTCGGCGCTGTTCCAGGAGATGATGGACATTCAAGAGGCCGTGAAGCCCGACGAGACGATCATGGTGCTGGACGCCACGATTGGCCAGCAGGCCGAGGCGCAGGCCAAAGCGTTCAAAGAGGCGGCCGACTTTGGCGCCATCATCATTACCAAGACGGACGGCCACGCGCGCGGCGGTGGTGCGATCTCGGCCGTCGCGGCGACGCGCACGCCCATTGTGTTTTTGGGCACGGGCGAGCACATGCTGGACCTGGAGCGGTTTGCGCCGCAGCAGTTTGTGCAGAAGCTGCTGGGCATGGGCGACATGGCGGGGCTGGTCGAGCACGTGCAGGCGCTCAAGCTGGACCAAAAGGACACGCTCAAACACATTACCGAGGGCATCTTCACGGTGCGCGACATGCGCGACCAGCTGCAAAACATTATGAAGATGGGGCCCTTGTCCAAGATGGCCGGCATGATCCCCGGCATGAGCGGCATCATGTCGGGCATGGACGACGAGGAGGGCAGCGCCAAGCTCAAGCGCATGGTCTACATCTGCGACAGCATGACCGACAAGGAGCTCGACTCGGACGGCAAGATCTTTCTCGAGCAGCCGACGCGGCTGACGCGTGTCGCGCGCGGGTCCGGCACCTATGTGCGCGAGGTCGAGGAGCTGCTGACGCAGCAGCGCACCATGGCCGGCATGGCCAAGAAGATGGGCGGCAACATGAAGAACATGCAGCGCGCGCAGTCGGCCATGGGCGGCGCCAACAAGCAGCAGCAGATGGCGGCCATGCAGCGGCGCATGCAGAGCCTGGGCGCGGGGGCCGGGGGTGCCGGTGGTGGTGCCGGTGGCCTGGGCGGCATGGGCGGCATGATGCCGGACATGGGCAGCCTGATGAAGATGTTTGGCGGCGGTGGCGGTGGTGGCGGCGGCATGGGCCTGCCCGAGGGCATGGACATGCAGGCCATGATGCAGCAGATGGGCATGGGCGGCATGGGTGGCATGGGTGGCATGGGCGGTGCCGGTGCCGGTCGTGGTGGCCGGAGGAAGTAGTCGACGACTCTAGTTTGCGTTGGGTAGGTCTGGTTTTGTCACGAGCATCATTCTGTAGGCGTTGGGGCGGCAATACATTTCTGATTTATTGTTTATTATTTCAGGATTTGGGGTTTGAAATATTAATGCAATTTGAAAAGGAATTAAGAAGTTTGATTGAGATCAAACATAATTATAAATTGCATGAAAGTAAATCAGAGTATAAATCGAAACAGGAAAAGGAAAAAAAAGAAAAAAGACCACCATCTAGTGATAACCTGCCTGGTAGGCAGTAGTCTCATCGACATCATCGTCATCGTCTTCCTCGGCCACTTGGCCTTCATCTTGGTCATCATCGTCTTCTTGAGCATCATCGTCTTCTTGTCCATCTTCTTCGCCATCGTCTTGGTCTTCATCGACCCCATCTTCTTCAGCTTCTTGACCTTCATCCTCTTCGGGGTCATCGTCCTCCACCGCCTCTTCTTCCTCTCCCTCATAGTCTGGTTCACCACCAGAGTCTTCGTCACCCTCCTCAGAGGCATCAAGATCGCCGTCCTCGTACTCTGCACCCTCTTCCTCCTCCTCCTCCTCGTCGCCTGCTTCCTCATCCTCCTCGTTGCCCGCTTCCTCATCTTCACTCTCCTCGAATTCAACTCCACCTTCCACATAGCCGTCGTCGCTGACGCCGTCCTGCCCTTCTCGTCCCTCTTCGACGTCGCCGCCCTCGTCACCAAACTCCGCATACTGTCTGACCTCCTGCTCTTCAAAAGAAAAAGAGTCAACGAAGCCCACCTCCACATCTTCACCATCCTGGCCTTCCTCCTCTGCGCCATACTCGCCTCCTGCTTCACCGCTCCCGTCGGCCCGCCAGCCCTCTCTAGCTTGAACCTCTCCGTCATCATCACTGCCGTCTTGGCCTTCTTCTTCGTCGTCGTGCCCGCTTCCGGCATCCTCGTCCTCGCCATTGTCGCTGTCCCACTCTTTGTCGTCGTCGTCGGCCTCCCCCTCGCTGTCAAACTCGCCCCCTTCACCGACATAGTTTCCATATTCGTCATAGCCTGCAGTGTCCCCGGCATCCTCTCCTCCACTGTCTTCGCTGTTTCTGTCCTCCTCCACTCCACTAGCAGCATCTCCCTCGCTGCCGTTCTCGTCTTCCTCGTCGACCCAGTTTCTTTCCTCGTCGACGTCTTCTTGGCCATATCCTGGGTAGACTTCCGTGCTCTGCGCATAGCCAGCCATCCAGTCATAGGAGGGCTCCTCACTCTGTGAAACGGCAATGGCCCTGCTCGTAGCGACGTCATATGCAGGGTCATATGCAGGGTATTGGGCAAGGTCTTGGGTAGGGCCTTGGTTTGGGCCATACACTTGACTGCCATACGCAGAAGCCTTTGTAGGATCATAAGCCAGACTGCCACGCGCAGTTTTTTGGGCCGGCCCATGAGCGGAACTATACGCCGGACCACCGTCGCCGCTCATGGCACGAGTGCCGGATGACGCATGCGAGGGCACAGCATGGGCTGGACTCTGGTGCGCTGGGGCATAAGCCGGACTCTGGTGCACTGGTGGTGCATGTGGGCCGCCGCTGGTTCGAGGGCCGGGATGCTGAGGTCCAACACCGGGATGTTGAGGTCCAGCACTGGGACGTTGAGGTGTAGGGCTGGGATTCTGAGGTCTGGGATCAGCATGCTGAGGTAGAGGTCCAGCACCGGCATGTTGAGGTCTTGGACCGGGATGTTGCGTTCCATGCACAGCGGCCGAGGTAGGACTGGCCTTTGATGGACTGTTCGAAGGAGCGTTGGGTGCGTTGGGTGCTCTGTGTGGCTTGGAGGCTTGGGCTCTGTGGTCTATCGGGGCTTGGTGAGGCTCGGGCTGGGGCTTGGTTGGGCCTTTGGCAGGACCCGGACCTGGCATGGGTTGTTTTGGACCATGTTCTGTGGTCTGGCCGTGAGATGGAGTGATGCTATGCGTTTCTTGAGCAGGACCGCCGGTTTTCGCATGAGCACCAGGAGCTGGCTTGGCAGGAGCTGGCTTGGGTGGCTTCTTTCCAGCAGCGGGGACAGCCTTCCGAGCAAGACGAGGTTTCTGTCCAGTAGTAGGAACAGTACCAGTGATAGGCACGGCAGGACCAGCACGAGTTGTCGTCGATTTGGTTGACTTTTTGGCTTTGCCGGCTGGATTCGGAGGACGAGGTTGAGGAGTGCTGGAAACAGCAGGACCAGCAGCTGGGCCAATGCCACGTGACTGGGGTGTGAGTGTAAGTGATGCTTGTGGACTTGGTGACAGGCCGAACTGGGCAGGAGCGGCCTGGTAATAAGTCTCCTGGTAAAGAGGTACCACTGCAGGCGACTGTTGAGCAGCCACATGCTGAGCCGGAGCCGGTGTATGCCAAACTGGAACCGCAGCACGCGTTTGGGCCAATGGGGTGTTGACCGCGGTGACGACCGGAGGAGAAGACCCCTGCTTTGCAGACTGGTTGGGATCGACGGGTGGTGGGTTGTAGACGGCAATGTTGGTGGTGGCCGACGTCGACGACGACGACGACGAGTAGCTTTCTTGGTGCGCGACGGACCGGACGTCGGCACTCGGCTGCATGACGGCTGTCTGCGAAGGAGGCATCTGCCAGGCACGCTGACCCGTCAGGTGCAGTGACTCGCCGACGGTCTTTCCCCTCTTCGTCTCCCAGTCGTGCACTCTTTTCTTTTCGTGTTCCTCCCACTCGTGCCACTTGTCCCCCATCTTGTGCATGCCTTCGCCCAGTCGAAAGCCAAATCCCGTCTTTTTGGTGGTGTGCTGGACGGGGACGACTGCTGTCTCCTCTGGTGCGGCCTCTGGTGCGGCAGCAATGACAGGCACCGGCTTGCGGTCAACGGCCCTGTTTGTCGTGCCAAGGCCCGGTGGATGTTCGCCCTGGAAGTGGATGGACGATGATGCTGGTTGCACTCGCGGGACAGGCTCCTGCGGAAGCGAGCGGGGGGCAGAACCATCGACAACGAACGCAGGCTCATGGGGAACTGGATGCGCAGAAGTTGCCTTTGCAGGGGCTTTCTTTTTCTTCACAGGACCAGTCGTTCCCTCGGCCGAGACTTTTGACGTTTTGACTTGCTTGCCTTTTGCTCCTGCAGCTTTCGGGCCAACAGAGTTCTTGCCGGGGGCTTTGGTGACCCTAGGGTTATGGCCATCCGGAAGGGGACCTGGACGCACAGCCTTTTTCTTTGGCACGTTGGCCTTTGCAGGCGTAGCCGGGACGGTGTGCACGGGAGGGACAGCCACCGGGCTTTCATAGTGCTGGGGTATATGACCATCGGCTCCGATGGGGACGGATGGCAGAGTAGCGACTTGGTGTTGGCTGGCCATGGGAGAAGGTGTAGCAACCCACGAATAGGCGGCGGCCTGCATGCTCGGTAACGAAGACTCGGCGGGGACGTCCATGCCAGACAGCTGATTCAAAGGCTGCTGTGCTTGCGGTTGGTCTGGCTGGTGGTCATCCTGGAGCGACACCTTTAGGGACCTGAACAGCGGGAGAGGCATGGCGATGGTTGCTGTAGTCGATGTCGTCGTTAAAGGGAGTTTTTGAAAGTTGCAGCTCAAGGTACCTGGTGATTATGGACTAAATCAAATCAGCTACATAGGATCCGGTGGGAGGCATGCTTTTATCATGATGGCAAGCAGGGAGAGATTTTTTTTAGTTTTTTTACAAGCTCTTCACAATAGTATATGGTACGATCCGTAAAGGTGGCCTACTTTGTGGCACGGGACAATGTGGACGTAAGCCGGCTGACGAGTTCCTCCAGCCTTGCCGGGAGAGAGGAGGTGGCAGAGATAAACAAGTGTACTTTTGATGTTGGTGCTGACCTTTTGCAACACGTGTGATGACCAATGATATAGTAACAATAAAATGCAAGAGACACGCGCGAGTGGCTGGATATAGTTTTCAGCCTCCAACAGCCTAGACTGCAAAGCTTGTTTTCGGTCACCAGTCTCACCGCGTCTGAGATATTGCAACCCAACTGCTACCAGTGATGGGGGCTGTGTGCAGGTAATTTTACAAAAGTGCATTTTATATAAAAAGCCTATGAGGTTGAGCGACGGCACAAGAAAAGGGGGGAAAAGGAAGGGGGGGGGGGGCGGGGGAGGAAGACACAAAAGGCTCAGGTGGCCATGATATTGGGAACAGGGCAGTAGAAGTGAAGGTGTGCAAATATAATAAAAGACGAGGAACCAGAAGTGGCGGGACTAATACGACGGGCGGACGCGGGACTTGTCGTACAGTGTCACCTGGCCGATCTGGTCGTAACAGGCAATGGCAGAATTTTCCGACACGTAGATGCCTTCATTGAGATCAATTTTGCCGCAGTCGCAGTGGAGAATTTGCTGCTTCTTGAGGTCATTCTTGTCGCACTTGCACGACGCCATGGCACCGCCAAGGTAGCCCCAGGCCAGGTGGTTGTCGTAGTTGCCCATGCAGAGGTTGAGATCAAGGTTGCTAATATACTGGCTGTTGCCTTCCGCGTCGGGCGTCAGGTCGCATATGGCGCTCATGATGCCGTTGATGGGTTGGCCGGCTGCAAATTGGTCGAAGAGGACCGAGTAACGACTGCAGTGCTCTATGAAGCCACCGCGGAGGGGCGGATCGCGGCGGCCGACGGCGAGGGCGGTGGCGTTGCCGCTGACGGTGGCGTTGATGGGCGAGGCGTGGGCAACGGCAGCCAAGGCCGCGATGAAGAGGAGGCGGATGCTGAACATGTTGATGATGGGGGTGGGTTGAGTGCGATCTGTCTGTCTGTCTGTCTGTCTGTCTGTCTGTCTGTCTGCCACGTAAACCAAACTGGCTCGCAAACGAGCCTTATATACTTGGACAGCATGCTTGCATGCTTGCATAGGTCGTTGGCAAAGTTGGAAACAAAGCGATGACTTGCTGCCATCACGAGCTCACTCGCCACGCATCGAGTCGGCAGCGAGAGCGTCAACCTTTGTCGGCGTGACGTTTTGGGTACTCCGACGAAGCCGAATCGACAATATCTAGAATCCTCCTGTGTCTACCTCCTGCCCAAAGGAGTACTGGCCGATGAACAGCTTCTTTGCTGTCCGATTTTTGCAAATGTGCTTTTCTGTTTCATCGCGCCGTCTTGACTTGAAACCTTGCATCATTGGGCTGTTGCAGATGCAGGGCGAAGAAAAGAGGAAGAGAGGACAAAAGAGTACAGTACTAGTGCATCTGCATTCGTCTGTGGCTATGAAAGCAAGTTGTTCTATATACTCGTATCAGTGTTGCTCTTTGTCGACAGTGGAGCATTTCGTATAGAAGCGGACAAAGACTGCGAGAATGCAACACGACCACGCAGCAAGGGGGACGATAAGAAAAGGCACCCTGGTCACGGACAGCCACTGAGCCGAAGCCGAGGTATTAGTGTTTGGTGTAGGAAAATAAATCAAAATGAAAAACTGGCTTGAATACTCAAAAAATCATCTAAATCTATGCCTTGCCAATCTGCTCTACAATCATCGCCTCGACATTCCCCACGCAGTCCATGCTCTCGTGCGACGCCTGCAGCTTCTTGGCCACCGCGGCATAGCTCGGATCGTCTAGCACGCGCAGGATCGCCGCCCGCAGGTTGTCCTTGGTCGGATGCGCCGTCTGCAGGTCGACGCCCAGCCCGCAGGCCTGCACACGCTTGCCGTTCTCCGGCTTGTCCTGCGTGTCGCCCGCAATGACCATGGGCACGCCGTGCGCAATGCCGTGCGTCGTCGCGCCGTAGCCGCCGTTGTGCACCCAGAGATCGGCATAGGGCAGGACGGCGTCGTACGAGAGATAGTCGGCCACGAAGCTGTTGCTGTTGCTGCTGGCCGGCAGCGGCGTGTCGAGTGTGAGTGTCGCGCCCTTGACGCCCAGGATGGCAATGGCAATGACGTCGTTGCCGCCGCCACCGCCGTGGTGGCTGGCCAGGATCTCTAGGGTCGGCACGATCAGTTCGCGCGGCTCCGTCTCGACAGTCCCCTGGGCGACGACGACCACTTTCTTGCGGTCGCCTTCGGCTGTGGCATGGTTCGCCACCAGAGTATCCCACCATGGGAACGGCGGCGGCGCGGATGGGATGACGGGCGGCACAATGCCAACAATGCGAAAGCCGGGCACGGGGTCGCTGCGTGGAAACTCAAAAGACGGCACGCCGACCTGCGCAATGGCATCGTGACACACGTAGTTGGCACCGCCCATAAAGACCATGTTGTTGCGTGCCGCGTCCAGGGCCGTCTGGGGCACGCCGGCGTCGCGCATCTTGGCCGTCAGGACGTCGGTCAGAGGTGCACACTGGACGAGCCACGCGTCCCAGATGGCAGCCAGCGCCGCGCGGTCGTCGTCCGACGTCGCCAGCGGGGCCGGGTGGCCAAAGGGCGGCAGGTCGACGCTGCGGATGGCGGGGGCCGTGATGGAGATGCACACGGACCGCGGCAGCAGCTGCGGACAGTCAAAGGAAGCGCCGTACTTGAGTGGCATGGCACCGTAGAAGAAGGCCTCGCTGACCACAAGGATGCGGTTGTCGCTGCGGCCGGCCAGCGTCTGAATGACGGCCTGGAGGCTCGCCCATTCGCCTGGCAGCGCAAACAGGGCCTGGTGCCGCGAGTCGGTCACAGACTGCGGCAGCCGTGCAGCCTCGTCGGCAGAGAAGCCATCGCGGAGGTCAGGGCCACGGTCAAAGAGCGAGGCATCGTCCAGAGCAGCCTCGCCGAGCAGCGGGAGATAGTCAAGGCCGGCGGCTTCGATGCGTGCGCGAAAGAATTCGGAGCTGAGAAAGGCGACCGGCCATCCACGCTGCTTGAGTCCGGCAGCAATGCGCACGACGGGCGTAAAGTGGCCCGTGAGCGGGTGGCAGCAGAAGAGGAGGGTTGTCATTGTTGGCGGCGGCGGCGTTGGGCAACGGCAAAGCCACGTGGTGCTGTGGTAGTGACAGCGGTTGGCAGTTGACCCACTAAGGGCCTGTAAGTGCACTGACCACGGCCTGTTGACCCACTAACGCCCTGTGGGTGCACTAATGACAGCCTCTTGATCCACCAACTCCCTGTAAGTGCACTGACCACAGCCCTGTTGATCCACTAAGCTCACTGAGCCACAGCTTCAACTTTAACCTTTTCTTCCTGCTGATCCCTGAACGCCCTTCGCAGCGCACACTTCCCCCGGCTCACGCCCCCGGCCCGGCACTCGGCGCACCGCTTCCCGTGCGCCACCAGCAGCACGTGCAGCCCATACTTGTCGGCGGCCGGGATCCGCGCCTCCAGGTGCTGGTGCGTCTCGTCCCGCGTCGCCTTGGCCGGCCGCCACCCCAGCAGGCCCGTGATGCGGTAGACGTGCGTGTCGACGGCGAAGCTGTCGCGGCGCAGACAGAAGAGCAGCACGCAGCTGGCCGTCTTGGGCCCCACGCCCTGAAACTGCAGCAGCTCGCGCATCGCGTTCGCGCTCGACGCCGCGTGCAGGTGGTCCAGCGAGTATGCGCCGTACCGCGCGTGGACCTGCTGCAGGATGCGCACGATGACGCGGCTCTTTGTCACGCTGAGCCCGCCGCACCGGATCGCCTGCTGCAGTTTCTGCTGGCCGCCGTCGACAATGGCCGGCCAGTTGTCGCTGCGGCCGTACACGGCGTCCATGCTCCTCTTGGCCCGCGCGCTGTTGGTGTCGGACGTGTTCTGCGACAGGATCGTGCGCACCAGCGCGTCCAGCACACTGGGTGCGTCGCCGCAGCCGGCCCGCGTCGTCGGTGCCGTCAATACCACCCCAGCTGCCGGCCGCGTGCGTGTGCCGTGCAGGGACGCGAGGATCGAGTGTGCGCGCGTGCACTCCTCGGGCGTCGGGTGCTGGAAGTCGGGAAACGGCGAGCTGTTGGCAAACTGTGCATACGCCCGGAGCTTTTTCGCCTGAAGATCGGGCTGCGTCTTTGCTTTTGTGGGTAATGGCGTGCCGTCCTCCAGCATAACCTTGGGTGTCGTCTCGGTCGATGCTCGTTTTCCTCGTCTCGGAGACTCCTTCGGCAATTCCTCATCTCTTGCCACGGGAGACACCCCTTTCGCCTCCTCTCTTTTCAGCACTGCACTCGTAGAACGTGTAATTCGAGTCATTCTGGCACGACTGTATGCCGCACATGAATGACAGTTTGACGAGATCGAGCTTTGAAGAGTACGAGTAATCAAAATGTGACGTCATATCTCTGTCCAGTGTCACATGACAGTAATCGACGCTTTGTATTTTTAATCCAAGAAACTGTCTAAACACATAACCACTACGCTGCCTGCTTTGGTTTCTTGCGCACAAGCCCAGTGCTCAGCACATTGATTGTCCCAGCTATTCCGTCGGCCGTCGTCGCCGGCTCGGCTGCGCTGACGGTCCGCTTCCTCTTGACCAGACCGCTCAGGTCATTGGGCCCCTGCTTGCTGTCCACGTGACCTGCCACGGCGACGGCCGGCACCGTGTAGTCGGCCGTGCCTTTCACGGCCAGCCGCCAGTCGCTGCCGACGCCGGCCTCTTTGATCCAGCGCTGCGTGCTGATGCCGCTCTTGGCGAGCGTGGTAAAGTCGAGCTGCAGCAACAGCTCGTTGATGCGCTTGTAGTCCACCGGGTCGACGAGCAGCCGCCCGCGGCCCTCGGCCGGCCAGTGATAGTAGCGAGTCGTGGCCGGACGCTTGGTCAAGTAGTGGTGCTGCTGCGTCGTCTTGGCGCGCGGCGTGCGCGGCGTGATGCGTCCGTGGAGTTTCTTGCCTTTGGTCGGGCGTGCCTTGCGCCGTGGCTTGATGCGTGTCTTGATGCCTGCTGGCTTGATCGTCTTTGTCGGCTTCTCAGTCAGCTTCTCGGCAGCACGGTCGATGGACAACAGCAAGTTGTCAGCCTCGGCAGTCAGCGGCTCAGTCAGCTGCTCGGTAGCCTCACTGGCCGCAAAAACAACCCAGATAAACCCCGTCATGCGGCCGCTCGAGCACTCTTGCCGAAAGGCCATCATCTCCCAGAACTGGTCCAGCGTCTTGATGCTCGTCCACATGCCGTCGCCAAAGTTGGCTCCCTTGGCCCTGCCGTCGGCCTGTCCCTTGTGCGCCCGCTCCGCCTCGTCGTCGAGCTCGTCCAGGTACCGCGCCTTGGGGTCGTCTGGGTAGCGTGGAATCAGGCATCGGGGGGGTATTTTTTTCACTGCCTCGTTTCCGTCTGTTTTTTGTTTGGTGACGTAGTGTGATATCTCCTCCAGCGGGTGGCCGAGTGTCCAGCGCCCCGGTGCCGGGTTCCGCTTGGGCAAAAACGCTCGCATCTCGTACTGGTCGAGCCCCGGCACTACCAGGTAGCCCTTGTTGTCGTCGCCCACCAGCTCGTCCAGCACGCGGCACCACCACTTGACGAGCCCGCGGTCGTCCAGCACATGCTTGCCCTTGTTGTCGACGCTGCCGGGGAACAGGTACTGCGACTGCGCGCGCGCAAACAGGCTGACGACCGGCGCGATGCCGGGACGCCGGCGCTGCTCGACCAGGTACGCGACAAAGGCCGACGAGACGGCGCGGATGGGCGAGGGGGCGCCGCGTGGCAGGCCGAGCAGGTGGAGGTAGCCCGAGGAGTCGGCCTTGGCGACGAAAAACGTGCTGGCAAAGGCCGTCGTATAAATAAAAACCTCGAGGGCAAAGACAATCACCTCGCCCTCGTCGGTATCAATGGCAACGGCCAAAAAGTGGTTCTCGCTGTAGGTCCGGTCCGGCTTGGCCCCCGGAGGCGCATGGAACAGAGCCTCACATGGCGAGGGCGGCGTCGAGATGTGGTAGATGCCGAAATCGTGGCCCTGCGGCAGGACCGACGCGAGCTTGGCAACGAGCACGTCGCTGCTCTGTGATGGCGGTGGTGGTGATAATGACCCGGGCGGTGACATGTTTTTTTGCTTGCCTTGCGAGTGCTGTGTTTTAAGGTTGCTGCCAAGTCGCGTCTACCCCGGATTTGAGCGCGTTAAGCGTAATGGGTGGGGCCGGTCGAAGCTCTGTGATTGGCTGTCTGTCACAGTGGTACGTACTCCGTACTCGGTACTGCAGAGTGAATTGCGACATATGCGAGTACTTTGTACGAGTACTTCTCGCAGCTACGAGTAGCCATTGGGTTACACTTTTATTGGGAACACTACTTGCTCAATGTTGCGACATATTCGCGCACCAGCCCCTCGGCGTCCGTGTCCTGCAGCAGCCCCAGCCCAATCGGCTTGCTGTAGTCGAGGTTCCATGCCCAGCTGCGCAGCAGCTCCTCGTATGCCGCGTCGGGCTCGTCGACGACGTACTGCAGCTTGTCCGCGCCGCCAATCTTGGCCAGCGCGTCGAGCAGGTCCTGCACGCTCGCAATGATGCCGGGGAAATTGATGGCGCGCTGGTGCGGCGGCAGCTTGTCGCCGGGCCACGCGACCACGCGCAGCAGGTTCTCGATGCACACGCGCGGGCTGGCCAGCGTCGCTTTAAACTGGCGGTCCAGCAGCGGCAGCTTGCACACGACGCCGTTCATCGGCTCGCGGATCACGCCTGACAGGAACGCGCTGGCCGCCGGCGCGGGGACACCCGGACGCACGGAGATGGTCGGGAACCGCACGGAAAACGCATCAATCACGCCGCGCCGGTTCATGTCGTTGACCAGGATCTCCATCTGGTACTTGCACGCGCCGTAGACACCCGTCGGCGTCGGCGTCGTGGCCTCGGTGACAACGTCGGGCAGGGGCGGGCCGTAGACTGCGTTGGACGACGCGAAAACGACGCGGATGCCGGGCTGGGCCTCGGCGAGCTTGAACAAAAGACTGCGGACCGAGTCGACGTTGACGCGCTGGGCAAGGGCCGGGTTGGCCTCGGACGCGCCGGACATGATGCCGTGGAAGACAAAGGCGGCCGTCAGCGGGCCGTCCTTGGTGGCGGCGGCCACGAGGCTGTCGACGTCGGCCTGCTTGGTGAGGTCGGCCTCCAGCAGGCGGGCATTCTCGGCGTGCTTGGCGCCAGCGGGTACCGACGGCTTGCGCAGATCCGTCAAGACGACACGGTTGGCGGGGTCGTCCAAAAGGCGTCCGGCGAGGGTCGGGCCGACGAGGCCGGCAGCACCGGTGATGAGATAAGTCGGCATGTCGACGGGTACAACGGTAGGGTTGACAGTTTAGATTAGAAGAGAAGAGATTGTTTCGCAGTTCCGCATACCAACCAGTCTTCTGATGGATATCCGTCGAGGATGTCGACGAGCCGACCGGCGCAATGATCCGCCGGAAGCCAGCTGGGCCGCGTGCCGTTAGCCGGGTCGTCCCACTAGCGGTTACAGGGGACACCCACTACGAGTAAAATAGCCCGGAGCGACGGTTTGTCCATTTCTTTTTGCACTGCTGCACCTTTCGCTAATAATGCGTGTGCTTTCCCTCTCTTCTTCCCCCTCAGTCCCCCCAAATGCAGGGGACCTGTCGTAACCCGCCGATCCACACAATGGTACGAGTACTCATGCTCGGTAACTCTAATCGCACTGCATCCCGTACTAAGTAAGCGCTACTGAAATTGCGGCCTAACCTCCTCAAGCTGTGTCACCTGCGTCTTCCGAGACCATTGTTGCCAGCGCACGAAGATGGGTGTCTTTTGCGCAGAGCCGCATTGTCAGACATTCGCGATTGTTGTCACACGTACGGAGTACTGTGTTGACAGTTACTTTGTCTACTTTGTTGGTATCCATTTATGACGGCATTTCAGGGCTGATACTGGGGAAGCTGGAAAAATCACTTGGGTCTACTTTGATCAGCAGTTGCGTTTTTATTCATGCTGATTTATTTATGCCGATCTATAGTTAATTCATTCAAAGATACTTTCGTCCTTTTACTTGGAATATCGAGCACGCCCTATGCTTGTCTCGTATTCAGACCATCAAGGAACCCTGCAAAGTTATTCCCGAGGGACTGTGCAACTTACTTCAGTGATGTGGCAAGGCACCAAAAGTAAAAAAGAGATCTGCATTTCGGAGTAGCCGTCAACGCTAGAAGCAGTGGAACCCATCACCTGAGCCGCATTGAGACACGTACATGGCGCATCATTCCGGCTTCATGGCCCCCTTTAACCATGCGAGTACTCAGTACAAGCTTCTCTGATCCGGAAAACGTGTACGAGTACCCCGTTCAAGTCCCCTGTATGATTGTGGAAGAAGAAGCACGTCAATAAGAAAGTGCTGCCGGGGATGCGATTGCACCTACGCCCGAAAATGGCTTGCTCAAGATTGCGTACTCTATACGTTTTTGCATAAGTGAAAATCTTGTAAAGAATATAGAAACAAAAGAAATGACAAAGGAAGAAACCAAATTGATCTGTGAAACCCAAACTTGCGTAGCAGGACTTTGGCAGGACTCTGTGTCATGTTGGATGCGGCTCTAATAACGGTGCATCGGATTGGTCCGTGGGACGACACGACACGTGACAGCCGTGTTGCAGCCCAATTCACACGGCTAATCCCATTTCACGTCACGAGCAGCAGTATGGGATGGATAAGCCAATCACATGTGCTCCGTACCAAAAACTCACGTCAATGCACGTTGGTGGCAAAAGGCCAAATCCAGGTAACGATTAGAGCTACGTCGCTATGCCAGGAGGACGGGAGGGGACTGCACTTCTGTTCCCTTGCTAGGTCATCCGGTGACCGAAAAGAGAGCAATACCGGTTTTATCACTGACTGGGCCCTGGAATCGAGCATAATCAAGGCCCAATGTGTTTGATTTTATCAACAATAAATGCAAACTAGCACTCGGAAAGAAGCATGTGAGACATTCTAGATTGTCTCTCTTTCTGCGTCAAGAAATCACTGTTCCTTTACTCGTAGCATGGTAGTCTTATCGGAGTCAAATGCTCCGTCACTCACACATGCTGTCTCTTTCTCTACTGGGAATACGTAATACAGAGCTCGGACCCTGCATTGTTTCCCATTCTTCTTATCTCGACCAATCTTGTTCTGTCTCGTCAACAGCCTCAGGTCCATATTGCTCATCTGCGCAGTCCAAGCTTGCGCATAAGCAGGGGTCTTTGGCGGCCGCTTTTTCACTTGCCTTCAGGCCGTGTGCCACGACAAAAGGCTGAGCAAGTGGCTGCATCCTGCGGTGTCAGTACAAGTCACCATCCTACCGCTGTGTGCCTATTAGCCATCACGAGGACGCTTGGGGAGAAACACGGACCTGTTCCGCACCAAGACGCCGAGTCCTACTCTGAGATATTGGGCAGCCGTGGCTTCGTCGGCCATGTACCGTGTCAATGTTTACCGTCCCCAACGATATGCAAGTTGCATGTATGTACAGACGCCTTGTTCCTTTAGCTTGCCTTCTATCGGAACTACGAGCTCTAAACAAATTCATATCCTAGGTATTGCACGCCCTTTTATTGCACAGTTGTGCTTCTCTCCCCGTCCCCTCGTATCCTCGTCCCCTCGTGTCTATAAGATACTCTCTTCCCTCCTCATTTGATTTTTCTCTTTCTTGCTCTTCTCTTCTCCTTCTTTATTGTCATCCATCCTCCATTGTACTCCCACTCCCATCCAAACCTCAAACCCTCTAGTTGTCGTGGCTTGCTATATACTACCCAGACGTCTCCCGCTCCTGACGGTCTCAGCCCAGACAAAGCTTCTTCTCGAGACTTGACTGACGCCCCAAGCGCCACAACGATATTCACGCCTGCTGTTGGTGGCCGACGACCCTGTCCTGAGAACGCACATCTGCCTGCCTGCCTGCCCGCTGTTGGGTGTACCATCCCTACCAGCTGTGCTCCCCCCCCCCCCCCGCGCACGTCATCTTGGCTGCAATCACCCAACACACCCCTTCCGCATCAACTGCTTCGACCGATACCTCGCACATCTCGGCCGACAGGCTCTACACTCCATCTTTTGCTGCATATTGTTTTGTTGCTTCGTGTCTTGACCAACGACACCGGCATAGTCGGCCACCCATCTGTTTCAAAATATACATACATCCTCACGCCCTCCCGCTCTTCATTTTCGGTTCCGTTGCATTCGATTCTCGTCGCCGTCCCATCCTCACCTTTCCCAAAACACATCTTTGCTGCCCTCCCGGCGACTACCTCACCACCTTGGCCGCGCGCAAACATGGCTCCCCCGTCCCAAACATCTTGGAATCCTGCCTTCGTCTACAATGAAGACACATCACAGGACGAGACCATGCCGCACGACTTGTCGGCGGCACCTTCTGCTTTGTACTCCACCTTTGGATCAGAGAATCAACGAGGCGCGGACAACATGCAGGCCCAGATCGGCATGTTGGCCAATAGGGTACATGGTCCTCGATCTGACCAGACTGGAACTTTCTTCCAGCAATACCAGCCTCTGTCACAAGCTGGTATCGAGTCCAACCCTTTGCCATTGGGCAGCTATACTTCCCCGTCTTCCTATTACTCCGGCAGTGTCCCAACACACAGCCAGTTTGACTTTGCCTTCCCGCCGTACGCTGGTACACATGACACGGCTTCCCAGGGATACCAGAGGAACGCTCTTGGTCATGACTCGCCCAAGCCGGTTCCCGTGGAAGAACTCTCAAATGAGGTGGCGGTCAGCCACATGAGGGGATATGACGAGATCCCCGATCTTACGGCCGATCCCAACGACCTCGGCGGCATCGATCTGTTCGCAGGCACGTCAAACATTCCGAACACTGGCTTATGTCTTGGCGCAGGTCAAGATACGGGCGAATACGTTGACCATGCCACCACCGGCTACCTTGTTCCCAATGTCACGAACGCTGGGTTGAGCACTGGCATCCATGGAACCGGCTTCTTCCATACATACTATCCAACTGAGCCGACACGCGAGCAGGAACCCATCGACAGCGACCCCAAGCCAAGCCCGATCAACACCGAAGCGACCAAGGGCCGCAAGAGAAAACGCGGCGCCTCGTCCCGCCCCGGGACCCATCCTAGGGCCAGTGTCAATGTCGGCGCACCCTCACTTGCATGCCCACAATGTTCTCCAGCAGGGAGTGTCACGTTCTCTACGCCCAAACAACATGACACGCACATGAGGGGAACGCATGGCAAGTTCTCGTGTCCGCTCAACCGTCTTGCGGGTGGCTGTGGCAAGACGTTTGGTAACAAATACGAGTGGAAGCGGCACTTTTATAAACAGCACATTGTGAACAAAGTTTACACCTGCTGCGAAGAGGACTGCCGAAACAAACATCCACACAGCAAACATCCACACAAATTTGCACGCAAAGACTTGTTCAGGACACACTATGTGAACCACCATTTCTCGAAAGAAATCAAAGTTGAATACAAGGAAAAGCGGAAGACGTCCGCTACAAGCGGTGCTGCCAGTCATGGAGGCAGCTCGGACCTGTTCGGCGGGCTTCCTTGCTCAGAGGAGTGCAGGACGGCCTGCGAGAAAATGGAACGCATTGCCGAAATGGTCGGTTCGGAGCGCGTCAGGCTGCCGACCAATATCGCATGCAGCGCCTCCGCGTGTGCTGTTTCGTCCTCTCTTGACGACTTTTTGAATCATCTGGCAGATGAAATAAAAAATTCCGCTACGGGGGTCACGGATCATGGTTTCAGTGCCGCCATCCTCCCCTACCTAGAGGGCATTGGCACTGTCATATTTGACGGGAGCGACGAATTCGGCAGTTTTGTGTGCAACGTGGCCAAAGACGTACCGACCACGTCAATTAATCCTGCCTATGCACCCCATGCACCCCCAGGAGAGAGCACAATTCCTGCCGACCACTCTGATGACGTCTTCGGAACAGGCCAAGAGTTTGCCTCTGCGTTTTAGTAGCACTTTACTGCAATCCACGACCTGCAACTGATCTGATCACACTGGTATGTTTTGACAACAGTTTATTCTCTTTTCACCCCCTCCAGATGCAGTGTGCGCGTGGACGCAGCTTCGTGGCCCAGTCCCCTCCTCCCTTCTTCCCCCCCCCCCCCCCGACTCCCCCCGAGCGTCCATCTACTCGGGCATGTGCTCAAACGGCTTCTCGAGGTGCTCCTGGCAGAAAGGCAGCTTGCTGACCGTCCAGATCTCGGTGTCCTGGGTCAGTTAGTACGCAAACGAGACGAGACTTTGCCAAAAAAGAAAAAAAAGGGGGCGCCATACCGGCTTCAGGTTCTTCTTGTGCTCGACGGCGAGGGTGCCGGCCTTCATGGCAATGATGGGAGGAGCACCCTCGGGGTCGTGGGCAATGGGCGAGCCGCACTCGGAGCAGAAGATGCGGTGGACGGCCTTGCCGGAGCTGCCGAGGCCGGCCCAGCTCTTGGTGGGGCCGTTGATGGTGACCTTTTCCTTGAGCGCGACAAAGACGAGGGCTGTTTGTTTTGTGTGTGTGTGTGTGTGGTTAGCTACGATCAAGGGAGCGCGAGGGTCCAAGCCTACAGTAGGTCGAGCCAGACTGGCGCTGGCAGTCGTCGCAGTGGTCGTAGCCCGTCAGGAGGGGCGCATCCATGTCGATGGAGTACGTGACGGCTTTGCACAGACAGTGACCGGTGAAGACCATGGTTGCGGTTGTGTATGGAACGGTGGTGGTGGTCGTTGGGATGGGATAGAATAATAGGTAAGTGAGGCTGGGATGGCAAAGGGAATGGTACGGGACAAGGGACGGGCCTGGCGGTATACTTATAGAAAGGGGAAAATAACAAGGAGTTTGGATCTACATTTTTTCGTCAATTATGAGCTTTTTATGAGCTTTTTTTTTTCTATTTTATTACCAGTGTACGAGTACAACACATAATATCTCGCATCCATCTGCCATCAACGGCGATCGTGTTACGGAGTGCTCGTAGCTTTACTGCTAGCTTGGCTGCAGTCAGACGTCATAGCACCCCTCTGCCATTCCAAATACCCTAGCTGGGGGTTGCAAGAGCTACCCCTCCCTCCGCTACGGAGTAGTCGTAATAATACGCTGTGAGTCTCGGCCAGTGCACTAATAACGGCGTCCATCTTTCTTCCCCAGTAGTTTCGGTGTTGGGGGGAACCACCTCAAATGTAAAAATGGGGAAGGAGCTACAAGCACTCAGTACGAGTACCTCGAATGCTCATACTGAGTACAAAGGCTGTATTTCAGCTGTCTGTTATTTGTCATTTTGTTGCACGTCTACGGGACATACTTTGTCCCAGCTGCAGCAGGGTTTCACACACACGGCATAAAGGACTGGCTCGACAAAGTACTAGTGCAGTTGGAATTGCAACACAATGATCCTCTTGTGAAATGCGAGTCAGCCAGAGTTGATATAAATATATTTGTCAACGAGCTCGGGTATTTTTCCAGCTGCACTCAAAATTATTAAAATATTGCACATGGTTTTCCAACTGAAGCAAAATAATCGGATTAATTAGTGTTATTGTCTGCGTTTTATTTTATCTTATTATCAATCAAAATCGACCCGGATACAAGCTTTTACGGCGATGCAGGCAAGATCAAACAAGGCTGCAACCCAACAGGTCGGATCTGACGCGGAGGTCAAGTTCTACCGGCTGTGAGCTCAGCACTCGCACCTGTCCTGCATACGTATTTGGAATTTGAGAATTTGGAATTCCGTGCCAAGCGGGGCAAATGCACGCCATATCCGACAGCCAGCCGCACCACCCTACTGCACTTCTCCTTGGACGACGATAATACGGGGCATACTCGTAGGTCTCGGCTTTGCTGCCCGG
Organism: Ophiostoma montium; assembly: GCA_029299015.1. Lineage (NCBI taxonomy): Eukaryota > Fungi > Ascomycota > Sordariomycetes > Ophiostomatales > Ophiostomataceae > Ophiostoma > Ophiostoma montium. Next base: position 63,300 of record JANSMC010000073.1, on the reverse strand, counting down.
ATGATCTCTCCCGGGCATTGTCGTAGAGCCAGAGTTGGATCAGCCTGGCATGCATCGTCCCATGGGATCAATTGCAACCACGACTTTGATGATGGGATTTGAGGCCATGTTCATCCTTCGGAGCAGCACGATGTTACCTGCAGGCCTAGCAGCTCCGATGCGCAGAATAGAATATGCCAACCGTGAGCCCAGCCCCAAATGGCTAGCACGACATGATGGGCGGTGGAATATTCTCTCGTAACGTCGATGACGGTGAGACGTGCCGCTCGTGAGTCGTTCTCGAAATACAACTGTAGCCTCGAGACAGTAGCTGGCGGGTGCTACTAGGGAGCCGTCTTACACTGTTTCTCTGGCTTTTGAGTTACATTGAAGATTGCCCGCTGCTTTTAGAACAAAGACTCGTCTTACATCGTGTGCGTCGTACAAGACGTGGAGTACAAATCCTATCGAGTACGGAGTGGTCGTACTCGATCCTTATCCTGTTCCTTATCCGGCTTCGAAAAAGCGGGTAGTTTATATTGACCAATCACAAACACCCCGTGCCGCCTACTTCGTACAGCCCCGACTGAGTCAGCCGGACAGGCGCTGTCGCCGGTGCGCCGGTGCTCCTTCAGCAGTCGCGCCAGGCTTCAACACGCCTGTAACTGCGACCTTCCACCAGTTTCCACCAGCCCAGTTTTCTCGTTGCCCTGCTGTGCTTTTGCCCACGTTTGCCCCACCCCGGGGACGCCTCGTAGGCTGTGTCGTCTCGTGTGTGTTCTTTTCGGGGCCCTCTCTGTCTTCGTCATCTTTCATCCGACAACTCCATCGTCACCACCATCACCACCGCTTCCTATATCCATCAGCTCGACTCGTCCGCTGCCACCCGTCAACTACTTTTTTTTCTCTCTATAAACAACTTTCCCCCCCCCGCTCGAACCGCCAACATGTCTATGGATTGGGACCAGGTCACCAAGATCGGCAGCAAGAACCGCGGCGGCGCCGTCCAGCGCGAGACTGTCGTTCGCAGCCGTGCCGCTCTCAACGCCGCGCAGCGGTCTGGCTCTATCGTCGCCACGGAGAAAAAGTACGGCGCCGGCAATGCGGCCACCAAGCCCGCCGTCGAGGGCCAGCACCTGACCAAGGTCGACCGCTCCGACGACATTGTCAAGGTCAAGACGGTCGGCAAGGACGTCGGCGCCATCATCTCCGACCGCCGGTCCAAGATGGAGCCCAAGATGACCCAAAAGGACCTGGCCGCCCGCTGCAACACAACACCCACCATCATTGGCGCCATGGAGCGCGGCGAGGGGCAGCCCGACCAAAAGGTGCTGGGCGCCATTGAGCGCGTGCTGAATGTCAAGCTGCGGGGCAGCGACATTGGCAAGCCCAAGTTTGAGAAGAAGAAATAAGCGATTGCGCCGCTTGAAATTACATTATAAATAGCGAACAACATGACCTTTTTGTCTTTTTTTTTACTTATCTCTTTCTCTCGGACGACTTGACGATGGCGGGACCTGCAGCGACTGGAGGACCAATGGACAGCACTTGGAATAGTCGGCGTCATTCTCCCTCGTGCAGGATTGCACAGCCATGTGTCGATCAAGATAGATTACGAGTATTCGGGTGTCCTTTCGTGGATAGACGTGGGAATGATTGCACGTGACGGCAATTCTCTGTCTCTTTCATCCTGATTTCCTACAGCTTAAACATTGTTGTTAGAATGGCAACCAGGCAATACATCATCGGACTCAAGGAATTCACGAAGCCATACAGCGTTGATTTCACATGCATAAGATTCTGACTTTGACGTGTATTGACATTGCAATGCAATAGGTATCTTGATACTGTCTTATATTCCCACTCCCATCCAGACATGACAAAAGAAAACAAATAAAGACGTGATGAGAAACATGTGGGCAAAAGACACGACAGAATGGGTCAATAAGAAAGAAGAATAGGCTCGCTAAATGTGATATAAGATGCAAGATGCACACGAAAAAAAGCCAATGGGGGATATGCAACGGACGAAATTAAAGGGGAATCAAAGAAATTAAGACATCCGCTGGACGCGCTGCTGGATGTCCGTCTTGCTGGGCACGCGGTCTGCCATCATGATGACAATCTCGCGCCCGCCCATGCTGACCATCTGCAGCCAGTCGGGGCAGACCTCCTTGGCCAGGAGACGGACGCACGTTGCTGCCTCCTCGCGGGCAATAGGCAGCCGAACTAGCGAGTCCTTGATCTTGGACACGATTGCCGACATGCCAAACGACACGCGGTTGCTCTGGCGCAGCGAGGCCGCCGTACACAGCATCGACAGCACCTCGGCAATGTCACCCGCGCGCGACAGGGCAGCACGGCGCTCCAGCTGCTCGGGTGTTGCCGCCGTCAGCAGGCCCGACGCTGCCATCTGGGTGCGCTGCAGCTGCCGGTAGCGGATCCGATCGAGCAGGCTCATTGGCACGGCAGGGGCCAATGCAGAGGCATCCGTGCTGGCGTCAACGTCCATGGCCTCGGCGGCATCGGTCGCCGGCTCCTGCTCTGGCTCGGGAATGGGCGCCTTGAGCAGAGCCTGCTGGGCCTCCTTCTCCTGCTTCTTGAGGGCGATGCCGTGCATCAGCTCCTCCAGTGTGCGCTGGCCCTTGGCACGCAGGGCCGAGGCCTGCTGAAGAGAGGCACACTTGGTGGTCTTTGCCTTGGGCAGAGTCTGGATAAACTGCTTGACCTCGGCCGCGGTGTAAGTGGCGTTGGCATGGCGGGCCTTTGCCCACAGCGAGCGCAGATTCGACTCGAACGCCGCCTTGAGCTGGTCCGCCAGCGTGCTAATGGCTGCAGCATTGGAGCAGGCATCGGGCTTGAGCTCAATGCAAATCTTGCCCCGGTTGTAGTCGGACAGGAAGAGAAACTTTACGATGCTGGTGCTGCTCGTGTTCTCGCTTCTCATGGCCACACCCAGACACCGCTGGATGTCCTCCAGGGTGACCTTGCGCTTGCCCCAAGACTGGGCAATGGTTGGGCAGAGTGTCCGGTAATCAATGGGGGCACTGGGGCCATGGTGGGCGTGGTGCACGGCAAGGGCCTTGCAAAAGGCAGAGTGAAGACGGACCAGCTCTGAGAGCTCGTGCGGAAGAGGCGAGTCAATAGAGTATGTGTAGGTCTTCTGTGGCACGCCGTCGTTGTCCGAATCGCAGGGTGTCGTGGGCGCGGTGCTCGCAGGCCGCGGAGACGTCGACGTCGAGCGCAGCCGAGCAAACGATGATGCAAACGAGGCGGGAGATGAAGAAGAGATGGATGTGTTGGAGTTGAGCTGGGCAACAAGCGCGCCTGTTGTCTGTGACGGTGTGGCAGCTTCCGTCGACTTCTTCTCGGCTGCACGATTCAGGAGCTCGGCCACAGACGTCTTGGCCTGCTTGGTCTTGCGGGCACGCTTTGATGGTGTCGGCTGTTGTGCTGGTGTGGGAGATGAGCAAGTCGGGCTGGCATCGAGGGCTTCGGCCGCTCGCCGTTTCCGCTGTGGAGTCGGGGTTGCGGTGACGGTGGTGGCTGCAGGTGCGGCGGCCTTCTTGGTCTTTCTTGCCTTGGGAGTGGTGGCCTCGGTCTTGGCAGCGTCTTCCTCCTGTTTCTTCTCGGCATAGAGGCGAGCAATGGCCCCAAGCCGGTTGGCCGCGGCTGCACTCTCTGTGGTTGTCGGTGCCGCCTTCTTGTCGGGGGAAGGAGCGATCCTCTTCGACACGCGACCGAAGCCGTCGATGCGGGAGGCAGCAGTGGCCGTGGAAGCCGCGGCAGGCGCGCCCCGCGACATGCGCGTAGAACGGCTCATATTTGCAGCGTGTTGAGAGTAAGGAGGAAGGAGCAAGATGATGATGTCGCAGTAGATGGAGGAGACAAGGAAAGAGCGATGACCGTGGATGCAAAATTAGAGAGCGGATGGTAATGAGCGAGTGTGAAGACGGACAGACGATTGGAAAGAGCGATGAAGAAACAGAAAGTGGCCAAATAGAGAAAAATAGTGAAAGAACGTAAAGTCGCTGGATGTCCACCAGTATGGGAACAAGTACCAGTCCACGAACAAAGCCTGGGAGCGAGACTTTTCCCTTGAGTCTTGTCCTCACAGGGAGAGGAATTTAATTGGGGCGTTCGAGCACCCGGGGCAACATAGGGCCAGGGTTTGTGGATTTGAGGCCCATGGCGAGTGTGGATACGATGCGAGACGCGTTCATGACGCGATGCGAGACGCGTTTAATTAGGTGGAGACACGCGACTTTTGGCGTATTTTCAACCTCACGTCCTTGACATCCGGGCCGCATTCGCGATAGCCCCTCCATGTCTGCACGAGTGCGTCGTAGAGAATATGACTGGCGGATAGAGAGCGTCATTTTGTGGGACAACTAGTTGCCATGCGTAGTTATTGGTCCTCAATGTGTTTCAACGAGATGCAGAATGCATGTCAGAGACGAGTAATAATGGAGGCTTTAGAGGCTCTACTCGTACTGCCGAGGTGCAACACTTCAGCTGATAGGACAATTACCTTGACTTGATTGAACGGTTTCTGATTCGCGTAAACCCTCGCCTAACTAATCCACCCACTACCACACGACCCTCACGATAATAGGAGGTCCAAAATTTTGACAATAAAGGCAAAAAAAAACGTACAGCAGCGGGTATTCGCTGGTCGTCACCGACCCAACTACTAATCCACCGATCACCGGTTTAACTAGGGGAGAGCGGACGGGATCCCGTGCTTTCCGATGTCTATGGCCGTACGTGTAAGATGAAGTGTATAGCTGGTTCTATAAAGGAGGCAGCATGAGCCTTTTCTGTATGATTTTGTTTTTGAAGATGCGTGTTGTAGTTTCTTTTCTATTATACATGAGATGGTATCGTATCCTTTCTATTTTACATGACCCAGATGAAATCATTGATGCTTTTGAACGCCATGCTACACAATACACAGTTTGCATATGGCCATGATCCGTTTGTTTTCGTTTACCAAATCTCCAGCTCGTCCTTGACGTTGGGCCGGGACTCGAACTCGTCAATGTCGTTTGCCGCCTCACGCTCGGCCTCGTTGCTGGCCCGCGTGGCTCCTCTCAGGAACGACGCGCACACCAAGCCCGTGGCCACGCTCACGTTCAAGCTGTCCACCGTGTTGGTCCCGGACTGGTTGGAAATTGTGACCTCGGCATCGGCCTTGCGCCGGATCGCGCGGGACAGTCCCTCGCCCTCGCTGCCAATCACCAGGATGCAGGGCTGTTTGCGCAAAGGGTCGGCCTTTTCAAGGCCGTCCAGGTCATACGACTTGCGCTGGTCACCCCCGGGAAACGATGGCTTAGACACCGTGGAGTAGACCCTCCAACCAAACTTGCGGGACTGGGCCAGGAACTCGGCCGGCTTGTCCACGGTGAACAGGGGCAGGTCCTCGGAAGCTCCCGCGGACGCCTTGAGAGCAACCGACGACATTGTGGCTGAGCCGTGTCTCGACACAACGACGGCACTGACGCCGAGGAAGCTTGCCGAGCGCAGAATGGCACCGAGGTTGCCCGGGTCCAGCACCTGCTCCAGGAGGACGACCAGCGGACGGTAGAAGCGCGGAGGCGTTTTTGTGCGAGCCGACGCAGGTGTGATGGCGTTGCTGTCAGTGGTCTCGCTGGCCGGCTCGGCAGGAATGTTGTCCACGTCGTCTGCCGTCGTCTCTGCTGGCTCCGTGGTGGACTCGGTAGTGATTTCAGCCGACGGGGCCTCGCTCACGGCTTCTGTGGAGGCATCGGCAACAACTGGTTCGTCTGTGGGGTCCTCGGAGATTTCGTCGACGGCGGTTTCTTCAACGATTGCGTCTTCGGTCGGCTGCTCCACGACTGACAGAGCCGGTGTCCGCACGGGAACAAAGGTGGCATCACCGTTGATCTCGGCGTCCTCGCGGGACTGGTAGTCAAGACTGATATTGAAGCCCGGCGTTTCGCCCACTGGCTCCTTGTACCGGCCGAGTGACACCAGCGGAGGCTGGGGCAAGGGGGATGCCTCAAGCACAATGCCGTTGTTGGGGCGCCCCTTGCTCATCTTGTCGAGCAGGCGCTGCCATCTCTCGTCGACAATCTTGACCGGCACGTTTTTGCGCTTGGCCAGCCGCTCGACCACCTCGTTTGGTTGCTCGCCAGCCAGCGGCGACCTCGTCCGGGGGCGTGCGTCGCTGTTCTTGGAGGAGCCGCCGTAGATGTACAGCTGGTACAGCTTGCGACGGCCGCTGCGGAGCGCTGCCTCGACGACTGACCGGCCATAGAGGAAATGGGATGCTGCTGTGGTGTACGGCATCGAGAGAGGGGCTTCGCTGTCGTTGTGGTTGTGGTGAGACACAATGTTGTTGTCTCTGCCGCCGCCCCAGCTTTGCCGCGGTGGGCGGTCGTCGCGGCTGTTCCGGTCGTTGCGACCTGGCCGGTAAGCGTGGTGATCGTCGCGATCGTCACGCCGGCGGTCAAACCGACGATCATCGGGACGGCTCTCTCGGTCGTCAAAAGTCTCCCGTCGTTCCCGACCAGCTCGGCTGCCGCGGACTGCCCATGGTGGCGAGCCGCGTGATTTTGGAGGATCACGCGGCGTCCAGTCATCCGACCGCTGAGGAGGCCGGTCCCCTCGGTCGTTAAAGTTGACCCTTGAGTCGTTTTCGTAGCGCCGTGGTCTTGCGTCGGGTCTTCTGCCATACTCACCACCCCGCGAAGAAGTGAATCCAGACGCACGACCGTCCCGAGAAAAACCCCTCCGGTCATCGCGGTCGCCCGACGCCTGCCGCTGCTGGTCCAATTTCCCCCAGCCATCGTCATCGTCTCTGCTTTCCGGCTTCAACTCCCGTCTCAGTGCGTTGACCTCGGCCTCGAGGGCGCCGGTCTTGGCCTGGTACACGAGACTCTTCTTGCCGTAATCCTCCTCGGGGTCAAAGAACCGTGCACGGCGGGTCTTGGCCTTGGGGATGGGCGGCTCTGTGACGTCTTTTTTTCCGCGAAGGATTTTGAACGTGTTGGGACCAGCGGCCTCCCGTGCGCGGCGGCGTTCGCTCACGTGTGCTGCGACTGCGGGGTTGCGCCCAGGCGGGCGTCGGCCGTCGGGGTCGCGGAAGGATCGACGCACACCACGCACAATGGCCGACATGGACGAGCTGCGGGTGGGTGCATCGGCGGCGAACCGTGCGTTCTGGAGCATCCGGGTGCATTGTGTGCGCAGAACGAGCGGGGAGGTCAGCCGGGCCATGACGGCCGGCGAGGTGAAGGCGGGCATGGCTTGTGCAGTCTTCGCCTTTCTTTGTCTTATAAAAGACTTAACAAAAGGTCAAAGAAAATCAACGGCCAAGTAAATCAACGGCCTACAACGTGTAGCCGACGTCGACTGACGTTGAGATTTTCCCGGTAAACAAAGTGGATCCTGTTCTTATCGCTTATCGCGGCCATGAACGACAGCCGCGTCGCGTGCTAGTTCCTTCCCGTTGTGGCGAAAGGTCAACGACACTGAAAATCCCCTTTTCTGCCTCAACGTTCGCAACGCGTCTCTCGAAGCTCACGTCGTGTACAGAGACCGCACGACAATCGGAAGCGCCTTCACATTTGCAGACCTACCCTGCGACACATCAAACTCCCTCCAATTCCTCGACTCGACACAGCGCGTCTCCCGCACCGCGACCCTGACCTGCGCGCATTGAACGTCCCAAGCAGTGTCTCTTATGAAAGCTTCATATTCCAAGTCTGAGAGCTATACGCAACAGTTTACCGACACACTTTAAGCTCAAAAAGGAGTCGCGACCGACTTGCCTGTCCATGGCCCACCGCATCGCAAAAACCACTCGACCAACACCTCTGCCCCGCGTGAGCTGCCTCTGTGCATCTGTCCCTGATGAGAGATGAAGGCATCATGGCCGACAACGCCGACAACGATGATCCATTCGACATCTTTGGGTCCAGCCCCGGTGGCGGCGGCCCCGGCGGCCCCGGCGACCATGACGGAACCGACCCTGGCTCTCTCGACCTCGACCACGGCGGCGTGACCGACGCAGACTCGTACTTTGGTGACGTCGCCATTGCCGATGCAGATAACATCTGGGGCAGCATACTCGGATACGACATGATGGGCGGCAGCGACACGAACGAGGGCGTCGCGTCCTCCAAGGCCGACGGCGCCACCACGGACAGCTCACAGCTTGTGCCGCCTGCGCCGACAATAGAGGCTCACTCTGCAGAAGAACAGCCAGAACCCGAAGCAGAAGCAGAAGCAGAAGCAGAAGCAGAAGCAGAAGCAGAAGCAGAAGCAGAATCAGAAGCAGAAGCAGAAGCAGAAGCAGAATCAGAAGCAGCACTGGAGACGGAATCGGATGGTGTCAACACAGGTTCGGAGTCACTTGAGGACGCGGCAAGCAAGCTTGGGCACAACAGCGACGTGGATGTGGACGTCGAGGCAGACGTGAACATGGATGTGAACATGGACGTAAACACGGACGTCAATATGGACGTGCAAATGGACGAGCCAGCTCTCACAGCAGAGGCTGATGCCGAAGAAGACCGCGCCGAGGCCGTGCAAGAGGCAGTTGAGGAAGAAGCAGGGGATATCAACGATCAAGCCCCGGAGGTGGTGGCGTCGGACATCCCTGCTGATGTCGACGACCCCGACACCAGTTTGATGCACGAAGTTACGTCCCCTGAGCATCCTCAAGATCTACTGCCCGACATCACGCAACCCGAGGACATCGACATGGAGGACGGCAAAAGAAGAAAGGAGCCCGAGTATGAGGAGCGCGAATACGAGGACGAGGACGAGAACGAAGAAGACGAGGACGAAGAAGAAGAAGAAGAAGCTGCATACTCGGAGCCAGAGGACGACGTCAACAGCACAGTCTTCGACGACGACGACGAAGGCACACCGTTTAGTTCCAGACAGGACCTGGTCATGCCCGGCGATGGCAGCCAGCTGCAAGTTGTCATCGACCCGTTGTCTGAGGAGCGCCAGGACGAGTACGCCGTCTTTCCGCCGAGCAACTACGTCTACCGGATTGTCTCCCGTGCCAGAGGCCGAAGCCGGTATAATGTTGAATTTGACGACGGCCGTACAAGCGAGGTAAGTCGGAGTGATTTTGTGCTCTCTTTGGAAGTGGGCTTCCATATTCTTCTATACCTACACCCTTTTTACGTTCACGCGTCGAGGCAGCCGTGAGATTATTCACGCCATACTGCGGCACCTCAGGTTGACTTCACACCGCTCTCACTTGAGTGTTGAGATCGTACTCAAAGAATCATCACCTCTCTCTGGCATTACCCCATCATCTTCACGAGCACTGCACTTCCGACTATGTCCCTATCTTTACGTCTTCTTCTTTACTTCACCCACCTGCACTATACACCCACGACTAACCATCTAGCTTATCGAACGTGAAATCTATACTCTCCCCAACGGCAGCAAAGCCCTCCACAAGTTCAAGCGCATCCAGCTTGACGAAGAGGACGAGCTATCCACACCCGTCAGTGCTGCTTTCAAAAGACGAAAGATGCGTGGCGATGGCGACTACCACACGGCGGGGGACTTTAGCTTCCTCACATCTGGCGGCAACAGCCCCGCCGGCGGTGGGCGCGAGAGTGTGATGGACGTTGATTCTGACGCTGACTCGGGAACGCGGACGCGGCGGTCTCTGCGGCGTCGGTCCGGGCTCCGGCACAGCTCGCGGCCTCGTGTGGTGTCGCGCAACACCAAGTACGACTCGGGCAACAACCACGACGACGACGCCGACGAGCTTGGCGGCAGCGATGACGCCGACTTTATCCCGGCCATCACGTCGGACATCCAGCCGATCAAGCCGCGCCGGGGACGACGGAAGCTGATGTCAAATGCGGCCCGGAACCGGAAGACGCGGGACGGGTCCATTGAGTTTGAGCACCGGCGGTCGTCGCGGGCCAACAAGAACCGGCGCAGCATGGTGGACACGGCTGCGTTCGACGACGAGTCATTCATGATTGAGGACGAGCAGGCGCCCGGACCGCCGCGGATCCTCAACGTCAAGGAGATCTTCCAGCCGCTGGAGGAGCCGTCGCTGTTCAAGAAGCTGCACTCCCAGGTCTGCCGGTCGTGCGACGGCCCGGCGCGGACGCCCAACAAGGGCATCATGATCCACTGCCAGGGCTGCTCGTTTTCGTACCACCGGCAGTGCATTGGCAACCGGACGACGCGCGACCACATCTCGACCAAGGTGGGCGAGGACAGCTTTGTGCTGCAGTGCCGGTTCTGCGTGGGCCAGGCCAAGGCCAAGGAGCCCAACTGCCCGGACCTGGACCGGTGCCAGGTGTGCCACGAGGTCGGCCGGGCGTGTGCCGGGTTTTCCAAGCGGATGACGGCCAAGCAGGAGGAGAAGCTGCGGCTGGAAAACGACGGCGTGGACCCCGTGACGCCCGTCGACGCTGGGCTCGTCAACAATGCCGACAATGTGTTGTTCCGCTGCATGTCGTGCCGGCGGGCCTACCACTACGAGCACCTGCCTGCGCTGGCCGAGTACCAGACAGCCAAAGACAAGGACGCAGACACCGACGCAGACGCGGACGCAGACGCGGACAAGGCCAAGGCCAAGGCCAATGCCAAGATCCGCGAGCAGCGGCGTGCCGAGTACGCCATCGACTGGAAGTGCCAGACGTGCCTGGAGGCCCCTGCGCGCGTGTCGGCTCTTGTTGCGTGGCGGCCGACCGACAAAGAAGCAGCAGCCGGCAAAGGGTTTGAGGAGCTCAAGGAGGACGACAAGGAGTACCTGGTCAAGTGGGACGAAAAGTCGTATGCGCACTGCCAGTGGATGCCGGGGTCGTGGGTCTGGGGCGTGTGCCATGCCAAGATGCGCAAGACGTTTGCCAAGACGGGCGCGGCGGCGGTGTTGACGACGGAGGAGGCGATCCCGGAGGAGTACCTGCTGACGGACATTGTGTTCAAGGTGCGGTACAAGCGCGGGGCGGCGTTTGCGACGAGCAAGGAGGAGGACCTGGAGCGCATGGACGAGATTGAGCAGGTGTTTGTCAAGTTCCAGGGCCTGGGCTACGACGACACGGTGTGGGACGAGCCGCCGGCACGCAACTCGGGGAAACGGTGGACGACGTTTTACATGGCGTACGACGAGTATCTCAACGGCAAGCACTTTGTCAACGAGCCGCAGTACCACATGCGGCAGCGGCTCAAGGAGGTGCAGGCCAAGAAGTTTGAGGTGGTCAAGACGCAGCCGGCGGTGATCCGGCGCGGCAAGCTGATGCCGTACCAGATGGAGGGCCTCAACTGGCTGCTGCTCAACTTCTTCAAGGGCAAGAGCGTGGTGCTGGCGGACGAGATGGGGCTGGGCAAGACGGTGCAGGTGGTGGCGCTGCTGGCGTCGCTGGTGCTGGAGAGCCCGCGGTGCTGGCCATTTCTGATTGTCGTGCCCAACTCGACATGTGCCAACTGGCGACGCGAGATCAAGAACTGGGTGCCGGACCTGCGCGTGGTCAGCTACCACGGCGGCAAGTACCCGCAGTCGCTGGCATACCAGCACGAGCTGTTTCCCGACGGGCCGCAGAACATGAAGGCGCACGTCGTCATCATGTCGTACGACTCGGCGCAGGACGAGAACACGCGACGGCTCTTCCACGGCGTGCACTGGGCCGGGCTGGTGGTCGACGAGGGCCAGCGGCTGAAAAACGACCAGAACCTGCTGTACCTGGCGCTGCGGGCGATGCGCATCGGGTTCCGGCTGCTGCTGACGGGCACGCCGCTGCAGAACAACAAGCGCGAGCTGTTCAACCTGATCCAGTTCATCGACAGCTCCAACAACGCGTCGGAGCTCGACCGCAAGTACGCGACGATCTCGTCGGAGAACCTGCCCGAGCTGCACAAGCTGATCCGGCCGTACTTTTTGCGGCGCACCAAGGCCGAGGTGCTCAAGTTCCTGCCGCCCATGGCGCAGATCATTGTGCCGGTGTCGATGACGGTCGTGCAGGAGAAGCTGTGCAAGTCGATCATGGCCAAGAACCCGGAGCTGATCCGGTCGATTTTTTCAAAAGCACAAGTCAAGCCGGCCGAGCGCGGCAGCCTCAACAACATCCTGATGCAGCTGCGCAAGTGCCTGTGCCACCCGTTTGTGTACAGCGACGCAATCGAGGACAAGACGCTGCCGGCCGAGGCGATGCACCGCAACCTGATCGAGGCGTCGTCCAAGCTGGTGCTGCTGCAGATCATGCTGCCCAAGCTCGAGGCGCGCGGACACCGCGTGCTGCTGTTCAGCCAGTTCCTCAACCAGCTGGACATTATCGAGGACACGCTCAACATCCTGGGGCTGTCGTACCACCGGCTGGACGGCAGCATGAGCAGCCTGGAGAAGCAGAAGCGCATCGACTCGTTCAACGCACCGGGCTCGGACGTGTTTGCCTTTTTGCTGTCGACGCGAGCCGGTGGCGTCGGCATCAACCTGGCCACGGCCGACACGGTGATTGTCATGGACCCGGACTTTAACCCGCACCAGGACATCCAGGCGTTTTCGCGGGCGCACCGCATCGGGCAGAAGAAAAAAGTGCTGTGCTTCCAGTTTATGACCAAGGACAGCGTCGAGGAGAAGATTATGCAGATTGGCCGGTCCAAGATGGCACTGGACCACGCGCTGATCGAGAGCATGGACGCCGAGGACGACGCCGGCAACGACCTGGAGTCGATTCTCAAGCACGGCGCCGAGGCGCTGTTTGGCGAGGGCGGCGAGCACAACCGCATCGTGTACGACAGCGCGTCGGTCGACAAGCTGCTGGACCGGTCGCAGGTGGAGAACACGCGCACCGACGACAAGCAGTCGGCCGAGTCGCAGTTTTCGTTTGCGCGCGTCTGGGCCAACGAGACGGGCACGCTGGCCGACGACCTGGACGTCGCCACGACGACGGCGGCAGATGCGGTGCCCGAGGACGTCGACGGCTCGACGGCGGCGACGCTGAGCGTCTGGGAGAAGATTATCAAGGACCGCGAGGAGGAGGCGGCGCGCGTGGCGGCTGCCAAGCAAGAGGTGCTCGGCCGCGGCGGCCGGCGACGCACCACGATCAAGTACACGGCACCACGGTACAACGACGACGGTCTGGAAGACGTCGAGGGCCTCGAGGAGGACGACGACGGCGCCAACAACGACGAGGCCAACAATGACGAGGCCAACAATGACGACGGCGAGTTCTTTGGCCAAGACGATGCCTCCTCAAGCGACGACGACGAGGGCGGCAAGAAGAAGAGCCGCGGCCAGTCGGAGCACGACGACGACACGACGGCCGACCAGATGCCACAAGGTAAATCGCCCCGAAAGAAGGTGACTATGGCCTCCCGGAAGACCACCCCCCGAAAGGCCACTCCGACGAGAGCCAGCCCGCGCAAGACCAAGGCTACGAGTGCTGCAAGGTCGGCCAGGGCCAAGTCAGCCAAGGCCAAGGCGGCCACTCCCAAAATGGCCACTCCGAAGACGGCCACCAGGCAGTCCCGGCTCGTCGGCTCCGTCACCAAGGCCAGGGCCACTGCTCCGCCGTCGGACGAGCCAGCCGCCAAGCGGTCGCGCGTGGCAGACAGCAACGACGTTGTCGAGATCCCGCCGCCGGCCACGTCAGCAAGTGTGACGGTGCTGAAGCGGCGGTCGGCGTCATCCATCCCAACACAAGCTAACCCAACACAGTCACCACCGCCCCGGCCTACGTCCCGGCTGTCCCGCCCGTCCCGGGCTTTCCTGCCCCCGGCCAGCCCGGCCAGCCAGCTCCAATGGTCGGCTATCCCGGGTACCAGCATCCTAATGGCCAGCCCCTCCAGCAGTTCCCCGTGCCAGCCAACGGACCTGCCAGCCATGTCGCGCAGCAGCAATATCAAGCCTGGAAAGTCCAGCAGCAGCAGCGGCGGCAGCAGCAACTTCAGCAACTTCAACAACAACGCCTAAAGCAGCAGCAACAGCAACAGCTGCAACAACAACAACTCCAGCAGCAGAATGGACAGCAGCAACAACAACCACAGTCCATGTTCCCCAACCGGCAGAAACCAATAAAAGTCATCTTCCGGTCCGGCTCCGGCAGTGTGCCCCAGCCCAACAACGCCCTCCCCCACCGTTCCCTGCCCCCAACCCAAAACACTGCACACGCCAATGCCAACGCCAACGCCAACGCCAACGCCGACTACCAGCAGCGACGCATCCCCCCATCTGGCCAGAAACTCGACCAATTTGCCCACTCGCGTCAAGCGCAGGCGGCCGTCGCCGGCGCCGGCGTGCCGCCAAACGCCCAAGGCCACGTCATCGGCCGCAATCTACACACTGGCAAACTCATCATCTCCAGGGGCAATTCATTTTTACAAGTACCCGCTGCAGCCCCCCCGCCTTCGCCTTCGCCCTCGCCTTCCGCCGACATTGTCGTCCACGTGCCCCAGGACAGCAACCCGCTGGCCGACCGCGACCAGCACCTGATGTCGCTGCACGTCCAGCGCAAGGGCCACTTGATGCGGGCCGAATACGTGGCCGAGATTTTTCGCGAAAAGACCGAGGCCCTGCGGCGCCTCAACAAGGACGACATTGCCGCCAACGGGGGCCAGGCCGGGCTTGAGCGCGAATGGCACGAGGCCCAGCAGTTTGTCGCCAACGTGCAGAACGGCGTCCGCGAGTTTGACGAGGCCATTACGGCGATCTTGGAGGCGCAGCCGTACGAGCTCGACGTCATGAACTGCACGATCCCGCTGGATGTGCTGGCCGAGCTGCTGGCGATCCGAGATGCCACCGTGCGGGCCCGGCAGTCTGGTCGGGCTCCACCTGTGCCGTCTGTACTAGTTCCGGTGCAGGGGCAGGTGCAGCAGCAGCAGCAGCAGCAACAGCAGCAACAGCCACTCCAGTCACTACAGCTGCCGCAGTCACGGCCAGCACAGCCACAGCCGCCACAGCCACAGCCGCCCAAGTCACAGCCACCGACACAGCCACAGCAGCCACAACAACCACAGCAACCGCTACAACCGCCGCCACCACAGCCCGAAGCAACAACGCCTGCCCCTCGGAAGCGTGGACGGCCCAAGTCGGCAAAGCAGTCCACGACGTCGTCGCCGGCGCCGGCCACGCCCGTGCGCACACCTGCAGCACCTGCTGCGTCGGCATCGGCATCGGCAACAACTACCACGCCGGCGTCCCAGTCCCGCCTGGTCGTCGAGCTCGAGATCCAGCCGGCCGCCCACTGCCGCCGGTGCAACCAGCCCTACCCGGCGGGCACGGGCTGCCAGAACCAGGAGTGCGAGGCGGGCATCCGGCTGACGCTGGACTCGCTGCGCAGCAGTCCGCTGGACGAGGCGACGCGGCAGGCGACGCGCAAGCGGCTGGTGGCCAAGCTGAAGAGCATTACGCGGGGGTGATGGTAGTCTGTAGTGCATAACAACGGTGATTTGCATGGTGGTATGGTGTATTATACGGTGATTTACATAACTAAACATAACTACCTTTCAATGCATACTCTTAAATCAATTAAACAAGCCTTTTACTTGCATTTTATTCAAGCCCAGTAGACAACGTCCGTGTTTGCATACCTTCAAGCTCAACCACCCTTTAGTGCATACTTTCAGTTCATAACAATCCTTATTCGCATACTTGAATTCAAACCCTTACTTGCATAACAATTCAATAACAACTATCCTTTACCTGCAACTTTTCAAACAAAACCACCTAGCCCTTAAGCCGTCGCCGCCACCTCCTCGTCCGTCAGCAGCTTGATAATCTTGCCAATGGCAATGGTCTGGCCCTGGTCGCGCAGCGTGAAGCGGCCCATCTGCGGGTAGTCCTCAAAGCGCTCGACGCACACGCTGCCGGCGCCGCCCGACACCTGCAGGCGCGCAATGATGCTGTCGCCCTTGCGCGCGTGCGACGGCGGCAGCTTGCTCTTGCGGCCGGTGCCCTTTTGCAGCTTGTGCAGCAGCGCCGAAAACGTCACCTCCTCAATGGCCGAGTGCACGTGCAGCACGCAGTTGTAGCCGGCCGTCAGGATGCTCTTGAGCTCGAGGATGCGCACCTGCGCCTCAAACGCCGTCACGTTGTGCACCAGCCGCTTCGGCGAGCACAGCACAAACCCGGGCATCACCTCCTCCTCCTCGATGCCGCGCAGCCGCAGCCGCACCTGGTCGCCGCACTGCGCCACCGGCACCTCGTCCTCCGTCTCGCCGTACAAGGCTGTCACCTCCACCTGCTGCTTGTTGGGCATCACCACCAGGCTCAGCCCCTTTTTCAGGTAGCCCGCCTCGATCTTGCCCTCGACCACCGTGCCCATGTCGCGGTACTTGGCGTTGATGGCCATCATGAAGGGAGCCTTCAGGTTGCGCTCCAGCGCCTTCATGTTGTCCAGGTACTCGAGCAGCGACGGCCCGTCCCACCAGTCGGCCACGCCCTTGGGGATGCGGTCCTTGATGTTGATCGTCTGCTGCGCCGCAATCGGCATAAAGTACACGTCCGTCTTGAGGTTGTAGCCCGTGCCCTTGAGGAACTGCTGCAGCTTCGTCGTGCACTCCTTGTACCGCTCCTGCGACCACTCCACCGTCGGGTCGTCCATCTTGTTGATCACCACAATCAGCTTGTTGACGCCCTGCGTCTTGGCCAGCATCGCGTGCTCGCGCGTCTGCCCGCCCTTTTCAAAGCCCGTCTCGTACTCGCCCTTGCGCGCCGAGATCACCAGGATGCCCACGTCCGCCTGCGACGCACCGCCAATCATGCTCGGCACGTACGTCTTGTGGCCCGGCGCGTCCAGGATGCTGTACCGCCGCTTCTCCGTCTCAAAGTACCCGCGCCCAACCTCGACCGTCTTGCCCTTGGTCCGCTCCTCGCTCGTCAGGTCCAGCGCCCACGACAGGTACCACGTCTCGCGGCCCAGCTCCTTGGCCTCGCGCTTGTACTTGTCCATAGTGCGCTGGTCCACCATGCCCGTCGCGTACAGGATCGACCCGCCCAGCGTCGACTTGCCGGCGTCGACGTGTCCGATGAAGATGATGTTGACGTGCTCCTTGCCGTACAGGTCCTTGAGCGTGTCGTCGTCGACGTCGGCCGCCTGCTCATTTTGCACGGCGTCCGCGTCGCGCGCCGCTTTGGCCACGGCTGCGCTCGACGGGCTCGACCGTCCCGACGACGGCGTCGGCGACGTCGTGCCGCTGGCCGACGCCGTCGTCTTCTCAATAGCCTTGGCGGCCGTCGTTTTGGCGCCCGCCTCGGCCGCCGCCGCGCCCGAGCCCGCCGCCGTGCCGGCCACAGCCGCTGCTGCAATCTTCTCCTTGCTGTTGGCCTCGTCCTTCTTGGCCGCTGCCGGTGCCGACGCCGCCGGTGCCGCCGACGACGATGTGCCGCCAATGCTCAGCACCTTGGCCACCTTGGGCTTGGCGTCACCGCCGATGCTCAGCACCTTGGGCTTGGCATCGCCGCCGATAGAGAGCACCTTGTTGCCAATGTTGGCGGGTGCCGCCGGCACCGGTGCCGGTGCTGCTGCTGCTGCTGCGGGCGCAGCAGCGTCCATCGGCCGCTGCGCAATAGTGGGGCCGCCGTAGCCGCCACGCGCGTTGCCGTACTGCTGCTGCTGCTGCTGCTGGTAGTTGCTGCGGTACTGGTTGTTGTAGCCGCCCTGGTTGCCGCCGTAAATGTTGCCGTAGCCCTGGGCGCCCGCGTACTGCTGGTCGTATCCTTGCGCCTGCGGCTGGTAGCCGCCGTAGTTCTGGTTCGGGTTGTAGTACTGCTGCTGCTGCTGCTGCTGCTGCTGCTGCTGCTGCTGCTGGTACTGCGGCACAAACGAGCTGCCGTACGGCTGGCCGGGGTTGAAGGCAGCCGCACCGGGCGTAAAAGTTGCCGTATTGGCGTTGAAGCCGCCGCGGCCACCACCACCAGCACCGCCGCCACGACCGCCGCCGCCAACGTTCAGCTGCTGCTGTGCCTGGCGCGCCAGGTTCTCGTCCTGGGCCGACGGGTCATCCTCCCACGAGTTGAGGTGCGACATTGTTTGATGGATTTCCGTTCGACGGTTTGGGTCGAGTCGGGAGTCGAAAGCGTCGTCGAAGGTGGAGGAGGGGTAAGAGAATGCGGGGTGCCGCAAGATGAAAACTCTCAGAATGGAGTTGATGAGAGGTCAGTGAAACGTGCGGGCGAGCTGACCTCGAGAATGTGATGGATGATGGGAATAGAGGTTTGGCAAGATGCAAGTTGCAAAGGTCTACGCTGCCTCTCTTCAAAGCCTGAATCCAATCCTTAAGGCCAAACTTGGAAAGAAAAGAAATTTAAATCATAAAAAAAGGTCTAAAAAGTGGGGGTTGCCGCCTGACTCAGCAGGCTTGGAGAGGCGACAGAAGTACACTCAACGCCGTACAAAGAGCTGTAGGAATTGTGTCATGTGAAAATTCTAGTTCTTGACTCATATGGAAGCGGCTTCTGGAACAATCCTTTGCCCAGAAAAACCATTGTCAGAGAAGAGGACGTTTTTGTGCGGAGGCAAGATCATCTTTGTGCCCCGCGATTGTTCCTTTGCGCTCAAAGCTCGAGGTGTGGGGAGATCACGTGTATGAGGGGCGTCATACAGTGCACACTGTGCGTGGTCATTTGGGGCAAGTGCGACCACTTACACTGGCTTGAGGCTCTTTCCTGTTTGTTTACTTTGTACGACGATAATTTGAAGCCAGAGCCAGAGAGCTGTATTAACAATAATTGATAAAAAAAGTAAAAATATCACTCACTCCGTAAAACTGACACAACATGCAAACTGACTTGCAAACTGCCAACGATACCCCCTTCCGCTGAGACGAGCGACCATGGACGAGTTTCTCGCGCGACTCGGCATACAGGCAATGAACTACGCCATGCGCTGCGGCATTGCCCTGACGTCGTCGTTTGCCATCCAGCAGTGCTCTCGGCTGCTGAAGACGGTCGACGACAAGCCACAGCACTCTGAGCTCTGTGCCCTGCAGACGGTGCTCGATACAAAGATCAAGGTGATTTCTGCTGTATTTTGCATGGCTGCAGTGCATGGCTGACAGAGCAGATTATCTCGCCCGCTCTCGACTTGATCCAGTTTAAGTGAGTTTTTTGTCTTTTTTTTTCTTTTCTTTCTTTTTTTCTCTGACAACCAGATCCGGCCGTGGAAACGCCTTTCTAGGAAACGCTGCCGTGCTCGCCAGAGCTCTACATGCCGACATTATCGCCCTGGGCAAACGCCTCGAAGCCGCCGCCGGCGACGAAGAAGAGGCTGCCCAAGCATGCGTCAATAGCACGGCGAGCATGCAGGCACAGCGACGGGCCGAGGTGGGCGACATTATCCACAACATCAAGAGCCTGCTGGCGCGCATCGACGGCGACATTCCGCTGCTGCAGCTGGCCATTACAGCATCCGGCGAGAGCCTGTCGACCGCACTGCCGCCGAGCATCTCACCATCGCGCCTGCTGCAGGCCAGCATGCTTCTTGTTATTGCCGACACTCACTTTGCGGCCAACCCCAGCCAGCCTGTCCAGGTCGGGCCCGCGTTCACACTGTCGCTCTACATGCTGTTTCTCGGCCACGGGAACACGGCGGCAGACGCAGACGCAGACGCAAATGCTGGACGGCCATACGGCATCGGAACAGGCGAACGGAAACCCATCTGGCAAGAAGTGCTACACAAGGCACGCGTGCGGCTCTGCAAGACGCTGCCCGGCTGGACGTTTGAACGAGGACATGGCTACATTCCAGCCAGAGAGGGTGCCCCGGCCGCCGACGCCAATGACGCGTATGCCTACCACCTCGAGATTGTCGAAGATCTTGACGACGGGCGCGCACACGAGGAGGGTACAGCCTTTGACGGCATATCGCGAGCAGGCATCCGCGAGTCGATGCCCGTGCATCAGATTGCCAAACTCGTCTACACCGACTCGGGGCGGATACTCAACATTGGCAACGCGAATGACAGCGAGAGCGCGTCGGTGCTGCTTTTGAAGCGCGACGCGGCTGCCGTCTCGCCCTACCCGACACCACTACACATGATGCCAGACGTTGGACACAACGACGAGAGCGGTGGAGAACAGGCGGCCGTCGACCGGCAGCTGGAGGACGAGCAAGGTCTCGACCAGGAGCATGGCGAAGCGGGCTAGAAGCTGCCTTTGCACATTGATCCGGAGTGGTATGCCCTCGAGGTGTTTGCAGACGACGACAAAGCCAGCCAGGAGGGTGACGGGGGGTCTGATGGCGGAGACTCTGACGGTGGAGAGTCTGACGGCGACGGAGGGTCTGATGGCGACGGGGAGCCTGATGTCGATGGAGAGTCTAACGGCGATGGGGAGTATGTTGGCAATGGAGAGTCTGATGACGGAAAGTCTGACAGTGGCTGCGACAGCAACAGCGAGAGCGAGAGTGAACACGACCTCGAAGACCGTGGCAGCCCGGCTCAGACATCAGCCGTCGACACACTGACCGAGCAGATGAACTCCATAACAACAGACTCGCCACCACCAACCACCAACACAGTCCTTCCACCGCAGCCGTACGGCCCCGTCACGTCGTCGCTGTCGCTGCTCGAGATGCTCGTGCGGCTGGCCAGTCTGCAGGAGTGCCAGCAGACGTCGCACCTCTCGATCCCAGACCACATTCTCACCTTCTTTCTCGAGGAGACGTCGACCACGGGGCTGCGTGGCGAGGCACGCTGGCAGGCCAAGCAGGCAGCCAAGTGCCGGATCGGCTTTGACCCGTTCTCTGACAATCCCGAGTGATCTGGCTGGTTGGTTGGGTTTATCGTCAGTCGTATTGGAATTTGGAATGTAAAGTCTATCGCTCTTTGCTCTATCTCTCTCTCCTGTCTGAATATGAAGCTCGTGCCATCGTGTCCTATGCGACGACGGTTGCCCGGTCGTTTGGATCAAAGTCTATGATAGTAAAATAAATGAAAAATGATCAATCAGTGTTCTTTTGACTCTGTCTTTTGCCGTTGTTCCACCAGTCATGCTCATGAATGCTCACCTTCAAATGTGTAGCCGGCACGCGACCACTTGTGCATCTTTTCGCGGCGGAACTCGTCAAAGTCCCACTCGCGGCGCTCCAGCAGGTCCGGGTATTTGAAGACGTACACCTTGGCCGCGACCGTCTTCTTGTGCGTCGTCGTCTTGCCATCGCCGTCGGCTTCGGTCGTCTCCACCTCGACGTCGACGGCCCGGCGCTCGTACTGGTCGCCCTCAAAGACGTCGAGGTGGTACATGTTGGTCTCGGTGATGCCGGAGACGAGCATGCCGCGCACGCAGGCGCCCTCGCTGGCGTCGGCAATGATGCCCGGGTAGTCCTCGCCCTGGACGCGGTGGCGCGTGTAGCCGTACAGCACGGCGTCCTGGAAGGGGTGCTGCTTGAGCAGGGCGGCGGGGACCTGGGCCAGGCGGTAGCAGACGGTGAAGAAGACCTCGGGGGCCATCTGTCTGTTAGTCGCAGGACGGTCAGGCGGGTGCTATGAGCCGTGTCCTACCAGTGTTCCTATTTTGTTAGTAAATTTGAAGATTTTTGAAGCATCGCCAACTTACCGTAAAAGAAGCTGTAATCAGTTGCCGGCTCCGGCGCCGGGGCCGCGTCTGCTGCGGCCATATTGCGTACGAGTTGGTAGGCGAAAAATAGACAAAGACGAGTAATAAAGACGAGTGGCAGGCTGATGAGCACTTATCAACGATGAAACAAAGAATGTAGCTACTGAGATCAAAAGTACAACGACATCGGCGTTGTTCGGGAAGGAGGGGCCGCGATAAGCAGCGCCCGCAAATCCAGCGATGACTAATCTTTCTCGGCACTCTCATCTCATCTCATCTCATCTCATCTCATCTCATCTCATCTCATCTCATCTCATCCCACCACGCGCATCGCATTTTTCGGCCGGCATGCCGCCCTCGGAAGACCTCACTGACGAGATCGAGGCCATCAACTCCATCTATAGCGATGGCACGCTTGTGCTCGTGGGGGGCAGCAAAAACAGCAGCAGCAGCAGCGCCGACGCCGACGACGATGGAACATTAGCCAACCTGGCCGTGCCGACATCCGCCGAGGATGTCGTCGGCGACGACGGCGCCATTGACCACCGGCTCTGTCTGCGCATCTGGTTCCCGCCAGCGTACCCGGCGTGTCCCGAGTCGCCGGCCGTGCTCGGTGTCCAGAGCGTCGGCGACGCTGCCAACAGCAGCAGTCATCACCGCCGCCCGGGTGCGGCTGCCCTCGATGCGGCCAATTTCGGCGCCGCGCTCGCCGCCACGTTCCAAGAGGGCCAGGTGTGTGTGTTTGACGCGGTCGAGGAGTATCTGCACGAGCAGGACGAAGAAGCGGCGCGGCAAAGGGAGGCCGCAGAGGCCGCAGCCGCAATAGACGATGACGACGAGGAAAACTACCACGACCACGATACAGCATCTGACGCCATGACTGCCTCGCTGGCGGCCCTGTCGTTTGACCCGCCGGCGTGGGTCGTGGCCGCGCCCGTCGTCGAACTCAAGTCGCGGTTCGTGGCCCGCTGCGCACGCGTCACGTCGCCGGCCCAGGCCGCCGCCTACATCCAGCACCTCAAGGACACGGACCGCCGCGTCGGGTCGGCCACCCATAACATGACGGCCTGGCGGATCCGGCACGATGCGGGTGCGGGCGCTGGTGCCTCGGAGCGGACTGCCGCCGCCGGCGTGGTCTACCAGGACTGCGACGACGACGGCGAGACGGCCGCGGGCGGTCGCCTGCTGCACCTGATGCAGCTGATGGACCTGTGGAACGTTGTCGTCGTCGTGACGCGCTGGTACGGCGGCCACAAGCTGGGCCCGCGGCGGTTTGCGCTCATCAACCAGGCGGCGCGGGATGCCTTTGTGCAGGCCGGGCTGGTCACAGTCGAGAAGAAGAAGAAGTAGCTTTGTGGTTGTTCTATCTATGTATATACTGTTTGATAAAAGTTTGGTGCCTTTTGGTCTGGTAGATCTATTCCGTCTGTTGTTGGTCTCGTCTGTTGGTCGGTTATTACTGTTTTGATCTGTTATTTTTGTTGATTTGGCAGCTTATTATTCACAGGATTGTCTTGATTTTCTACTTGTACTTGAAATCTTATTTCTTTCAGTCACTCATCGAGGCAGTCGAGGCATTTTAAATAATTTTCTGTATGGCTGGGTGGTTGTATCTAGAGTAGCAAAATACTAATGTATCCCTCTTTGCAAGGCCATGATGTTGACATGTTCTCATCGGCAGGTCCTGTTCATGGCATCTCAAGAACCAGAGACGACAAGGCAGGCGCCGAGACAGTGACAAGTGACAAAGGAAAGGTGTAGTTTGTTTGTTTTTGTGGCTTTGTAGGGTGTAGGTTGTGGTTGATGTTTTTTTTTGTTGTTTTTATGGTGTGATTTTGGACGGCAATGGGGGCAGAATAGCTCAGGGCACGCAGGCACCTCTCCCGCGCAAAGGGTCAGGAAGAGCATCGCCTTGACCGGCACGACGATGCTCTCCCGGGACACGGGCGAGGTTCTCCGGAGAGAAGGCGTGAGGCACATCTTTTCTCTTCATTGTTTCCATTGCTTGGGTTCGAGCTGGACTGTTTTACCAGTTGTTGCTCGCAAACACCACAACATCTTTCAGCATCCCCGGGCGTGTTTCTCTCCGCGGCTCGATAAAGGAGTGAAGCGAGTGCGCGCGAGCAGCTCGCGGGGCGCGGCGGCTGCCCGTTGACGACAGTCATCGAAGCGGTGGGTATCTCTGTGGCAATTGTCGTTGTCGTTGCCATGTTGTCGTTGTCGTTACCATGTGGCATCATTGTTTGTCGTTACTCGTATTTGGCGTAATTGTCGTTACATCGTGATCATAACCATCGTGCATCATGATCATGATCATTACTTCAACTCATTCACGAGACAATAATGGCGTTGCGGCGGGCCGACGTGTCGCACTCGCTGCCAGAGTCCTCGTCCGACGAGCACGAGTCCTCGTAGCCGCAGCGCGCTCCACCGCAGTCGATGCGCACGCGGTCGCCCTTGCGCGTGATGCCGTAGCGCTCGCACGTGCACGGGCCGTAGTCGGAGCTGGGCGTCGAGTAGCCCGACAGGCTCGAGTGGGCGCTGCCGCCCGACTCGTCCGACGAGTACGACAGGTCCGAGCCGCTGCTCGACATGGGCGAGCAGCTGACGGCGCCGTACTCGGCCGTCATGTACACGCCGTCCTCGGCGTACATGGTGTCGTCGCCCTCGTAGACGACGGCGGCGTACTCCTCGTCGCCCTCCTCGATGCCCGTGGCGGCAAACCGCTCCGAGAGCTCGTCCAGGTCGCAGTTGACATCGGCCGCCAGGATGTGGCGCGTGGCGTGGGGCGACTGGGGCTTGGGGCACTTGATCTGCGACACGGACAGCGGGCGGCCCTTGGGGATCTCGTCCTTGGAGTGGCGCTTCTTGGAGGAGGAAGAGGAGGAGGAAGAGCTTGAGTGGGACGACTTGCTCGACGACGAAGACTTGCTCGACGACGAAGACTTGCTGGAAGAGGAGGACTTGCTCGATGAGCGCGAGGACTGGGTCTTGGACGACGACGACGACGACGACGACTTGATCTTGGGGACGTCGAGCACGTTGAGCTCGCGGCCGGTGGTGGGCTCGAGCGTCGACTTCTCGCTGGGGTTGTGCGACACGTGGTAGCCGTCAATGATGTAGTAGTACCAGTAGCGCTGGCCGGCCTCGAGCGTGTTGCCCTGGAAGCGGAAGGTGCCCTTCCACGAGCCAGACTTGGAGGCGTTCTTGTCCTTGGACAGCGGGAGCTGGCCGACGTAGTTGTCCCACGAGCCGAGCAGGTGCACGGTCTTGACGCTGGAGGAAACCCGGAGGTTGAAGGAGAGCTGAACAGTAGACATGTTGAGGGGGAATTAAAATAAAAATGGAATGGAAATTAGAGAGAAAATAATGGTGAAAATAATGAAATATTCTGTGAAAATTTGATGATATAATTTGTTACCAGAACAAATTACAGGGAGGATGATGGCGAGCAAGGACGCAGTGTTGTTTGTTTGATTAATTATTGTGTATAGACTGACCGGCAGACTTGTGATGATGTGAGTGATGGTATTAGTTGTGAGAGTAGAGTAGAGACCAGCTCTGGGGGATAGTGGGAGGGACAATAAAAAAAAGGGAAACAAAAACAACCACTGGCCGTTGAGGATTGAGAGCTTGCTGAAGGGGAAAAGAAGAAGGAGCAGAGGGAGCGGGAAGGAAGAGGGCATTATATAAAGACGGCGGCTGCAGCAAACATGGAGGACAAGGGTACCGGCCGACGAGATAAAACGGAATATAAAAAATGATAAAAATAACCACGGCAAGCGGCACTCCACCCATCCACACGGTATGCACTGGAGTGGACGGAGTAGGATGTGGACGGAGTACGAGTACGAATATGTCTTGTTGACATGCACGGCTCACATTGCATAGACTACGAGTGCGGGTAGTACGTATTCTGCTTCTCTTCTTTGCTCTGCTCTGCTTCTACTCCGTGAAGCCGTATCTGCTCCCTCTCGTCCTCATCCTGCTCGGACAGTCGGACAGTCGGACACTGTACACATGGAGCCGAAACAGGCCGCCTTAACGGCCGCCTTGCACATACGAGTACGTAGACTGCGTTATCATAAGAGAAGCATTCAGCGTTGCACTGCTGTAGTTCCTATATCTTGCAGTAGCAAACAATCCACGCATACGAGTACGCAGTGGAATAAAGACAAGCATGATGATAATAAAGACGGACAGTCCAATGGGAGACAATCCTGCAAGGAACGGGTGCTTTACCGCTGGCTCCAGGAACCATCACTATCACCAATATCACAGAGGGCAATGCCGAGTGCAGGGCAACAACGACTTTCCGCAAAGAGCGAGCACTCGAACTGGAAAAATCAGACCGACGACGACAACGGACGATACGAAAGAAGGCTACTGCACGTACGGCGGCTATTCTGTGATGTGATGGAGGGGGAAAATCGACAGGGGTCGTGCATGTTCTCATGACGGAATGCAGGGCAGAAAATGGACGGAAAGGACGGGAAAATAGACAGTGTGCCGGCCGTCGAGTGGTGGGAGGACAGAGGATGGGATGAGGTCCGTCAGCAAAGTGCGGGCGTCTAACACGGACCCGTCATTGGGCAACGGCCGGCACATCACTGGGGTTGCACTGGCTGCTGATTGGTTTAGCGTTCGTTTGGGTCCACCATGGGTTGGGTCCACTTTTTGTTTATATCACGTCTGGCCAATCAGGTGTCATAGCGTCTCTATCACTTTTCTTTTTCTTTTTCTTTTTCTTTTTCTTTTTCTTTTTCTTTTTCTTTTTCTTTTTCTTTTTCTTTTTCTTTTTCTCTTTTCTCTTTTCTACTCGTACTTCGTACTTCTTTTTTTTTCGTCAAATCTTCTCGGCTTTTCTGTGATGAGTGCTTCGTAGCTTCCTGTCTGAGATGAGCACGGAAAGACGGCAGGGAAATAAACACGAACAAGGGTGTGGAGAGAACAATGCCCCTCGCCACCGGGCCGCCATTTGCGGCCGGCTCTCGTACTCCGTAGTCGTCTGTGTCTGTTTTGATTTTGATGCCCCTCCTCTTCTGGCTGGCTGTTG
The DNA here is from genome assembly GCA_029299015.1 of Ophiostoma montium. Classification (NCBI taxonomy): domain Eukaryota; kingdom Fungi; phylum Ascomycota; class Sordariomycetes; order Ophiostomatales; family Ophiostomataceae; genus Ophiostoma; species Ophiostoma montium. The sequence goes on along the minus strand of JANSMC010000073.1, from coordinate 36,760 downwards.
TGCGCTCATATCTCGTATTGGGGGGGCATGGCCGGCCTAGGTTCGATAAAGTCCATCAGTACTCATACGATGTACGATTGATTGTGCATCATCTTCCGTGAGCACCGGCAACGACGATAGCATCAAAGACGATTGCATCTACTCGTACTCCGTAAAGCTCTCGACATCGTCACCACACTTGCGAGAATTCCTGTTGGCGCCCGGCTTGCAGCTGCATTCAGCTTTGTCTCTCTCCCACATACGCTGCACTCCCTATTGGCCTAGTCGTGTCATTGTCTGTACGAGTACTCCGTACTCTAACAAGTGCTCGTACTCGACTCCGGATGGTGATAAACAGGTTTGCTGCATACTTTGTAGTTACATCGCATCGGATAAGACAAGATGGAAATTCTCGCATGCACTCGTACCCGTGTTGATGCGAGCTGGTCACGCACGGCAAGCAAGCCGATGGAACCTTTGGCTCCTCTCTCTGCTCTCTCTTCCCTCAGGTCCAACCCATCCTTGTGCAGTGACGATCTTAGGAAAAAGGCAGAGGCAAGGATGAGAAGCAATATTAATTACATCCTCCTGGATCATATCACGCGTGGCAGCGGTTCGTCTTCCATGTAAGTTAGAAAGACAACCATCTCATTCCCGGATGGGCTCGGCCTCGGCCGAGTAGCATTGCATGGCTAACTGATGTGCATCAGCTCTTATGCATGCAGATGTGCAAAGCAGATGCGGGAGAACAAGCAGGAAAGCAGCAGCTGTATCCAAAAGTGTACGGATATCAGCATGAATTCGACAGCTAAACTCCATCTGCCGATGGTCCCTATGGTCATGATGCCGAAATCGAGGTCTCTACTTGATCAGCTGCATTTATTCGCAACCGGCAGGCCCGTCAGGACAAGGCCAAGACAATGTGAATAATGCCATACAGTTATTCTACAGCCTGCACCTCTCTCGGTGTACAGTCGTTGCGATCGGATGTCTTACTGCGCAGTATGCACAGAAGCGCCTCAGCGCTTAAGTTAAAGTGTGCTGAGATTCGGCACATGCACGAGCCACCGTAGCGTGGGCGGGTATGCACTGGGAGCACGGTGAGTGATGACGGTAGATGGATAGCAAGAATTTGTGAGAGATAAAGTGATGCTTTGAGATGCAAAAGAAGAGTTGAAAATATGACGAAAAAAATTGAAATTATTCAATTGAAAACGAATGCCGAGAATATTGCATGTTGGCACTTATTGTCCCTGACTACAAAGTACAATTTAGTAGATTGAATTACTCGTACTGGTTTTCAAAACCTGCCTCAAATTCAAAATCTTCCTGAATCAGATGATAATCAAAAATAATACAGTGTAATCGATGCCGATGCCAAAATGCGAGTTGCGATGCATTGCATTGCGGGGAGATGACTCATGATCTACGTTATCGCCGTGTCGGCATGAGATGAAAGGCGACGTGCTTTAAAAATTCAAGCTCACCGCTTCCATCGCAGCAGACTGCACACAAAGACTACAATGGCCGCAACGACTGACCCCTTTGCGCTCACGGGCGACCCGCTCATCGAGGCCGTCACGGCCGCCGTCCGCGTGCACATGTCGCGGTACGACGGCTCGCACGATTTTCAGCACATCCGCCGCGTCGTCGGCAACGCGCGCCACCTCGCGACGGCCCTGCAGCGTGACGAGCCCGCGACCCCCATTGACCTGCGCATCGTCGCGCTCGCCGCGCTGCTGCACGACGTCGGCGACCACAAGTACCTGACCGAGGAGGACAAGGCACGCCTCGCCGACAACGCCGACGGGGCCGCTGCCATCCTCGAGGGCACGCCGTATGTGGCCGACACGGGCGCACGCGCCACGGCGGCCGTGATGCACGCGTGCGGTGGCAGTGCGACACCCGAGCTGCGGACGCTTTCGCGGCGCGTCGTGGTCGTGTGCCAAAACGTGAGCTGGTCGCACGAGGCCAAGACGCCCGCGTCCGCAGCGGCCGTGGCCCAGCTGGCGCGCGACATGCCGGAGCTGGCCATTGTGCAGGACGCAGACCGGCTGGACGCCATTGGCGCCGTGGGCGTCGCGCGGTGTTTCGCGTTTGGGGCGCGCAGCACGGCGTCGGCGCCGCTCGGGCGGTCGCTCGACACGACGCTGGAGCATTTCGACGAGAAGCTCGTGCTTGTCGAGAAGTGGATGAAGACGGCCGAGGGCCGGCGGCTGGCGGCCACGCGGACGGAGCGGCTGCGGACGGTGCAGGCGTGGTTCCAGGAGGAGTCGTCCTTTGCAATAGGCGAGTGAGACTGTTCTCAGTTTTCAGTTATCAAGGAGCACAGCATAGGAACACCACCAAAATAGGTTTCAACTGTTCTTTCAATCAGCTAGCTAAGCTCGAGGTACAGAAAGCGCAGACAGTAAAAAACAAGCAGTGACCAGATATAGATTGAAGTATATTGGTGTAAACACGAAGAAACCAAATGGATATATTAAAGTAAGGTGAATTAAAAAAGCTTTCCCAGCTCTTCCGACGACCCGGTAATGCAAAGACCCAAGCAAGCAAATCCTTTTCCTCCTCTGTTCGCCATATATTCCGCATGCAACAGTTGTGTTTGTATAACCTCCACAAGTGCAACCCGAGGGAGCCGGCGGGATGGGCGGAGGTTGGTGTGTTGCATGTGGAAATATAGGAACGGTGACAAGTGGCATGACGATGTTGATGATGTCGATGATGCAGGCTCCCGGCAAGAGCGGTAAAAACGAATCCAACGCCTGGTGGGATGGGGATCAGGGCAAACAACACGGCCCCGCCCGGCTCACAAAACCCAAGCAGGTCATGCGAGCCGAAGAGAGGCCGCGGTCACACCCGGACTCCCATTTCCGAAAAGGGGATTGACAAAGTTGTCAAACCCTTTACAGGAAGTAGGCGGCAGCAGCACCGGCGGCAACCAGGAAGCCGACCTGGTTGGCAGCAGCACCGGCGGTGGCAACAGCAGTGCCGGTGGTGGTAGAGGCGGTGGCGGTGCTGTTGGCAGTGTAGTTGCCAAAGGTGGAGTTGGCGGCCATGGCGCCGGCGGCGCTGGTGAGGGCAAGGAAGACGGTAGAGAACTGCATCTTGAAGGTTGAAAGGAGTTTTTGGATTTTTTGGTGGTAAAAAGGTTTGGAGGAAGGTGGACAAGAAACGACTGGAAGCGAGTGACTGGTTTATTAAAGAAGTAATCGTGGGTGAAGAGGAAAGAGGGAAGAAGAGAGTTCAGCCAAAAAGAGAAGGGGGGATGGGGGTAGAAATAGGAAAACCAGACGAGTGAGCAAAGGCACAAAAAAGGGAGCGAGCGAGGAGGCGGAGGAAGGTATGGGGCGATGGGATGGGCCAAAAAAAGCAACAGGCGGAATTCAACAATAAAACTGGTCCATGAGAAATAATCAATTTAAATCCGAAAGCGGCAAGCGTGACTGACAGTGGGCGCAGAAGAACGGCACTAGCTATCGCAAATCCATGGGAATAAAGTAATCATTCAAATACATAAATTCCGCAGCACTATGAGCTCATAGCACTAGGAAGCTACTGACTGAGTACGCAGTAATTCTCGTACGGTAGAAAATAAAAAAGGACACGAAAACAAAGAGAGAGCCATGTGCGATCGCTACTAGAATATTCGAGACCGCGCAGGTTGAGCTTTCAGAGGTCTCTGTAGTTACTGCAAGTCCTTGCGAGTCTAAGCAAGTCGATGCAACAACAAACAGCTCAGTCATCAGTGTTGGGCTCTTGCATTGTTGCCACGGCGATTCTCCCGCGTCAAAGTACTCAGTACTCGTACAACGCAAGTGGGCGACGGGCGAAAAGTACGGATTCTGCAGCCTGCAGTTAGCCGCACCAGCGCGCAGAACATGCAGCATGCAATAGGTGCATTAATACGAGGGCGTGGCAGGACAACGAGCATGGCGTACGTGTACTCGCACTTGATAAAAAAATACTCATAAATCCGGCCTGCTTCTTTTCTGATACTTGCTGACGTTACTGTCTGTGGCTGGATGGAAAGGCTGATTCCAGCGAGCTGAGGGATGAGGAATGCAAAAAAAGTTCAGAGAAAAAACAGCAGCTTCACAACCAGGGGGGGGCTGGCTGATCCCGGCCGCGGCCGCGAGCATCACTTGTTTATGATAACGATCAAAATGATTACCGAATCAAGGCTAGGTTGTGGTGGCGGTGTCATAGAACCGACTGCGACAATGCTCATCAGTGGATGACCCGGTGGATGGCATGCTTGCTCGGTACGGAGCCGGTACGACGCTGGTACGTGACTGACCGTAGCTTGTCTGCGTGCAGGGCATGTACCGCTGGCCCTGGCTGGAAGTAGCGCTGAGGTCATTACGAGTACCTCCGTAGATCAGGGAAGGGAGAAGGAGTGGGGCACGGTTTACTGGAGCGTCGTAACACATTCGCAGGGAAGGGTGCACAGGCTTTCGAGTACCGTACTCCGTACTCCGTACAAAAGGAGATAACTGCATGCGATTACTCGTAATCCAAACGCGATTTCAATGTAGCACGCCGTACGCAGTCAAGCATACGCAATACTTCGTACTCTCGTACTCTTGTCCTAATAAAAAGCGATGCATACCCTACGATATTCGTACGAGTATTATCATGGTGTCTCTGGAGGAGGCGTTGCATTCGGGCGTACTCAAAATTGCCCAAGGCCAAGGCCATGGCAGGAGTGGCCAAGACGTTTGACCACCACTCCGCGGGCCGGCCGTTGACCAGGGTCACCAAGCAGCAGACCAAGAATCAAACCTGGTAAAAACCTGCCTTGTTGTCCCTCTGGTTCGGAGTGGGTAGGGCTTATTAGCCAAGCAAACATGCCTGTATAGGATACTCGTAAATAGCACAGTGTGATCAAACAGGTCAAATCAAATTGAAATGAACGGCCGGCTCGTGAGTTACGGAGAACGGAGAGCGGAGAACGGAGAACGAAGAACGGAGAACGTGATTTCGTAATTTCGTGATTTCTATCTTGAGAACTCCCGTGCTGCAATACGATGCAACGGGGTACTGGCAAGGCAAGAGTACGAGTACTTCGTAGGGAGAACAAAGTGGAATAATACAAAAAGAAAGCCTCAAAGAAAGGGCGGGTACGAGTAGGCAGGGTGATGAGTCGATCCCATGCCCATGCCCATCCCCTTTCCCAGCGGTCTGCGAGTACTCCGTACGAGCACTTGATTACAGAGGGTGACAGGCTCCATAATTAGGGCAGATCGCAGGGTGCCGCGCAACGTGTCTTCAGTACTCGGCATTTCTCTGCACTCGGTACGGAGAGCGCCGTACAGAGTACGAGTCTTGGTTGGTTTGACGAAGATACGAGTACGAGTTTTTGTTGTTGTTGTTAGTCGAGTATTCCTTCATGTCACAAGGACAAGCTAAATCCTTGCAGGAAGCGAGAAAGGATGAAACAAAAGAGCGAAGAGTAAAGCGAAGAAAATCAAAGAAGAGCAGAGAACAGCAAGGAATAGCGGGCAAAGTACTCTGTACGAGCACGAGCAAAGGAGCGAAGAACGAAGACGAAGACGAGCGAATATGGAATGGCGGCAAACCCGCCAAGCAGGGAGGTGACAGGCAAAGGAAACGCCGCAATCGCAATAGGCAAGAGCTCTACGGAGTACAGGAGCAAAGACAACCATGGACGTGCACGCTATCTGCCAAGATGCTGCGATAAGGAGCAAATGCGACGAGAACGGAGCATGAGTAGATAAAGGCATCGGACTCCTCCATAGGAGCTGATAAAGAGAATACGAGAGGCTACGGAGTAGACAGCTCAAGAAAATCAAAATCAAAGCAGAAAAGTCATAAAAAAAACAAGGCAGAAAAAGAAAGTGGCACTGCTGCTGGGCACACCTGAGCAACCTGCGGCCTGTGCAAGCGAGACCTGCGTGCCGGTGCCACTGCTGGGATGGAAATGTCAGCTCTGCCCACCTTTCCGCATCGTACGCGTACACCACTTGCGTGGTCGACAGCACCTGCGAGTACAAAGTACGCTAACCTGGCGGGATTGGCCGGTGTAGCTTGAGGGGACGGAGCAGGAAAACAAGATCATACGCCGAAGCAGACGAATCAAACAAGCTAGGCAAAAGGGGGAGGGAATGGCATTAAAAGAAATATGAAAAAGAAAAGAGAAAAGGTCGTCAAGCATCATCGAAAAAATAAATTCGTCACATACTTGTAGTCGTCCATCACTTCATTGGCCAAAGCTAGCAAAAGAAGCTAGCAAAAGAACTTTGTTTCAAAGCATGAACTTGTGGAAGCTCAGCTCTAAGTACAGTGTCCGTCTTTTCCTATTTCATTTTAAGAGAAATTTTTTGCCTAAAGGACTTTATTGCAACTTCGATTACGAGTACCATGGCGTTGAGTAAAGTGTATCAGAGATGAGAGTATTGACAGCCCAAAGTAGAAAGAAAACTGACGATGGATGACTGATCTTGTTGATTGTTACTAATGGGATCGACTCGAGCTGCTTCCCCTCAGATGCGCTCCCGTCGGTGGCAAAGAATCGATCGTCTTTTTTCGCCAAGTGTGAGCGGGATGTGTCCGTCGTTAGGGCATAGGCAAATGCAGGTACGAAGTACGTCCGCAGCAGAGGGTTATTGCATAGCATGGCGCCTCACAAGATGCGCCACTAGGCAGCCACTGGCTGTGTGTGTTATTGCGTGGAGAGACGCTCGGCGTGTTCTTTGCCGCAGGAGATGGTCGTTATGAAAGGGAGAGGACACGATGAGAACCGCGGGCCGAGGGCGTCTGGTAAAAGCATTCCACGCTGTTTGCAGCTGAACCGTGCAGCGACAAAAGCATGTGAACTCACGATGCTCGCCGGGCCTCATCCAGGATACAGACACGCGATGAGGCATACAGGACGACTCGGTGTAGTTGCGTAACTCGACAGTATGCTTGGATGCCAGACTATGGCAACCTGTAGATCATTGTCGGTACTCTGACCAAGAGACGTCAGACACAAGCATCATCGCCATGGTTGACAGCAAGCTTTTGCGTCAGAGACGAGGAAGAGCAAACCCAAGATCCTCTCGGGAGCAGGCGAGGTCTTCCTTCACATCCTCGAGATACAAGAACGTCTTGCTATTGTCGCGTGAGGCTTCCAGCAGGTGACCTCTCATACGAGCAAGTCTGGAGACAGCAGTCGCAGTATGCCACGCGACCTTGGCAGACTCGCCTTTGACAGCAGTGACTGCAAACATGCCACCGGTGACAGGCACGCTCGACAGCATCGCTTCCATGCCATCCTCACCTGTCAGTACAGCCGTGCATGCCATCAGGCGTGTGCCAAACAAAGAAGGGAAGGGATGGATGATGGATGAGACTTTGCAACGCATGCCGTGAACTTTACGCAACCGGCACGCAGTCTCAGGTAAAAATAGCGCACCTTGAGACACTGTCAAGGTCATTCAGTCTTTGAGACATGGACAAAATAGACGAGCCATGCCATGTGCTTGCGGCGTGTGGAATGGACTACGAGCGCTATTCGTAGAAAGAGGCCACTGGCAGCGTGGACATAACACCACGGGATGAAGATGCCAGCAGTAACAGAAATTCCCGAAAGGATGCGACTCGCGGACAGCAAAGAATGTAATGCCGTGTCCCATGTTGCTCTCCTTCCTTCGTCAGGTCTGAGCCACGGAGATGCTGCTTGCGGTCAAGCACGCTTTCGCCGATGTGCTACATTTGCCCTGCGGCCGGACAAATGCTGTGCGACTGGTTGCGGACTTTGTTGCTCTCACGCAAACGAAGACGGCAGTCCGAGGCGGTAGCAAGGGAGAACGAAGAGCCGTTTGGTTTCAGTAACCCAGCAACCACACTGGTGATGGCATTGGCATGGAGTGTGCACCCGTAATTCGCCCTTTGGCCGATCCTGCAGGACGCCGCGTCGTACGTGCAGGGCCATATCCGCCCGTGTAACTGTGCACCGGCTTTGCAAGGTTGGTGTGGTGAGAAGACGTGTATTCGTCCGATGCCCTCGACCGTCTGTGGCTGCCTTGTGCTGACGCGTCGCAGCTGCACACAAACCAAAAGGCTCGTCTATGGCCGGGCTGGACTCCCAGCCTCACTTGACCCATAGCCCCATTCTAGACCGATTGGCCGTCCCATTCGGCGTCGCAATGCCGCGGATCGGGTCGGCACAGCCCAGACAGGTACTCCGTGTCTTGGAACAAGGGCAGAGAAATGCAAAGGGGCATGCTCTCACCGCAAGACTTGCACCCATGCGTGAAGCATTGGAAGAGAATTCCTCTGTCCATTTGCTTTGGGTTGATACTCGTACTTCGTACTCGCCCACTTGGACAACATCGCCCGAGGCTCCCTTGCAGGTCGACAACGCCACAAAGGGTCGGAGGCCCCAAGACCATTGCGTCGGTGACAGAGTGACAACTTGTTGGCACCAGCCCGCCGAGAGAGAAAAAGAAGAAAGCCCACAAAGCCCGATATGAGAGGAAGGAGAACGGGGATGGCCAGGCGGAAGAATTTGAAACCCCCGCCACTCTGGCTGCAAGCCGTTCTCGGCACCTGATTTGCTGGGCTGGGACTCTATGCAGATGGCCGACCAGCCTCGAGGGCCGGGCCCGTGCTCTGATTTGCAGATGACCACCTGAGCCCATGTACTCGTAAAAGAGGGTGTGCCAGAAGTGGGCAAACCACATGGGAGGGGCTGCAGTGTAGGAAGAGATCGAAACGATCGAGTATGGTAGAGAGGGGGGGAGACGAGTACGGAGTACTGAGTATTACGAGTATTCGGGTGAAATAAACTCTCACGTCGGCAAGGCAGGCTCTGGAGTACGAGTAATACGATACTCGAACAGGCGAGGCGAGTCAAAGGTCAGTCCATCGCCCTTGCCCTCGGTGAGGATGGCCTGCCTCCTCTGCCCGGAGCGGGGCAGGGTTCATTCCGTTACAGTGCACGCAGGAGATATGGAGAAACTGGTGTTGGCGCAACGGGAAGGTGCGGACCTGCCCTTCGTTTCTTTTGCGTGCTGGGAAGTGGAACAAATGAGAAGGGACCACCTGCCCAAAACCATCTGATTTCCAAAACGACGGTACCGCAGGAAAGAGCAACTGGTAATCTTTCTTCGTATTGTGTTCTGTCCCCTTACCAGAGCGGGGAGGGAAAGGAAAGAGCAAACAACTGAAAATTTAGATGGCAGGAACTGCTGGGCCTGGGCGGGAGTCCGAGTGCAATTCGCTGCCGGGATACGCCACTAATGCAGTCGAAGCCCGCCCAGTGGGCCCCAAAGGACTGGATAGGCCTGAAAAACGCGGCGGGTCTGCGCCAGAGGTGGACCGAAAAGGCATGCATACGATGCAGCTTGGACGCGCATGCAGGGTGCCAGCCCAGCCATTTGGAGGCTTCTCAGCAAAAAAAAGGTCACTGTAACAATCCAAACGCTGCGTCCAGAGGAAGGAGCGACCGTGGTCTTGCGTACGAGTAGTCTGTACGAGTACACCATGCTCAGAGTCTCTTACACCCCTGCTCCTTCCCTTCCCAGCCTCTCCCTCCCCATCCCCCTTGTCGCTTGCCTCGACGCACCTCAACTGCAGCGTGATACCTCATCCCCTCCTTTCTCGCTATTCTCTGCCCATTCCATCTCTCATGATCTCTTGCAGTCTCTTCTCTCCGTCTCCCAGATTGCCCGCTTTCTTTCCCGTCCTCGTCTGCCATCTCAGTCGCATATCGCCACATCTTGATTCTTGTCGCGTTCGCGATTAAATACGCTATTCCACGACCATACACTATTTAGGGTGTAACAGCACTTTCGTCTGGTCATCGCGACACTCGGTTGCGTCTACGATAGTCATCCGTTGCGCCATGCGCTGGAATGCGACAGCATTGCGTGTAGTTCGGGCTTCTACGTGTTTGTGATCGTTGGTGGTCGCTGTCAGCATCTTGAGTTTCCATAGCCCGTCCAGTCAATAGCGACAACACACATCAACCACTGCCACGCTGGCCTTTACGAGAAACGAGCTGAAGCCGACAAAGCCGTCTTCTTCGCTGATTCGCATCTCGCCACATACCGATCGGAATCCCTGTTTGGAGACTTTCTGTCTGCCGTGCGCTCATTGTGCAAACCGCACCCAGCGTCTCACCCATATCCAGCCTTGCGATGAGAAGCACAGCACCACGATCCACACTATAGATGCTTTTATAGAGCCAAGTCCAGAAACCGGGCGATCTTGGGGTTCGGGCCGTAGGCCGGCTAGCACTATCACAATGAGACATCCAGCTGCATCAGCGCCGGTCGTTGACGGAGAACTGCCGCACCCACCACCAAACTCTACGTCGAACAACCAGCCCCTCTTCAAGCGGCACAAGACCCTTCCTCATCCCCGAAAAGACTCACCTGACGGCAGCCTGCATGTCCCTCACCTCCGCGCCGTGCGAAAAGAAAGGCAAGGCGTGCCTCTGACCACGACTGCATCGTCTTCGTCCGGTGGCTCTTCCACAGACGAGACCTGTGCCTCACACTCCAAAAGCACGCCCAAGACCATGGGGAATGGCCCTCGTCTCCCTCCCACACCACCAGCACATTCCCGGAACTCGTCTTCGACCTACTCAGCCTTGCCCTCGATGACCACCTACGCCCAAAGCCCAGACCAGAGTGCCGAGGATATTCAGCGAAAAACTTCCGCGCTGCCGACGACACCAACACAGCAAATGAGTCCTCCGACCCCAGATGTCACGCCTCCCCAAGCTTTGCAGCTCGATATTCGGCCAAAGGGTCAGCCTCAGCGGCTGCTGCTGCGCGATCAAAGCATGTCGAAAGGCACCGACTCACGTGCCGAATCCTTCAAGACCGCTCGCGAAGACTTGTCTTCGTCATCAGACGACGAGGCTGCACTGGGTCGGTTGCGACCTGCGCCTGATTCGGCTAAAATACTACCGGAATCCACTCTGCGTCAGCTCACCAACGGTGATGCCCAACCAGCCAAAAAGCGGCCAGCAAGACCCGTGGGCTTGGGCTTGGGTCTTGAGTCGAGCCCTGGTTCCAGCCTTGCATCATCACAACAGTCCAGACGTCACTTTAAGAGCTTTGATGGTGAGTGGGGAGCAGCCGCGGACGAGTTGGCGGAGAAGCAGGATGGCAATCCCAGCACGAGAGTTGTTCGCCAGACCCACCAAAGACCACGCCGCAATGCCACGGAGCCTGCCCAGGTTGTCGAGGATTTCATCGTTCCGCCGACAAATGCTACAAAGGCAGCCCGTTCGATATCGCTGCCTCAGAGGATATTGACTTTTCCAACTCCAAATGAAGGTGGCCCTCGTTCGGTATCCGACGATCCGCAATCCAAGCGACAGCAGCCGCGGTCCAAGAAACCAGCAACCCACCGCCCGCAGGACCATCTAGCCATCGCCGCCCCCGTCCTTGCCAGCATGGAGCCCTCGGCCGATCCGCTGGCCAGCGACAAAGTGAAGCGTTCCTCTACGGCGTCGTCTAGGTCGACTGTTTCCACTGTCGTTGAAGCAGTCGTGGTTGGGACCCCACCACAGCGCCAGAGAACACTCCGCCATGTGAGGGCGCGGGCCGGGCTGCGTGATTCGGGTCTTGATTTGTCTCCGACAAGCTCTGGAACAACCTCTCTCGCCGACGAGACGGCTAGGAAGCGGCGGCCCGAAGAACGCCCCCAAAGCCAGAGCACGGCCCATGAGAACAGGCTGTCCTCGGCAACATGCAACAGCCTGTCGAGCCGGAGTGCGCGCCGCGAGATTTGGAAAGCGGGCGGCATCCCCGTCGTTGTTGTGCCCAGCCGCATGTCGTCGGCAGCCTCGACCAGTCGGACGCCGTCGCTCCGTTCGACGAGCAGCCGGCGCTCGAAGCGCACCCAAAGCGTGCACTCGGTGCCAATCTCGCACACGTCCAGCAGGCGTGGACGCACGCTGTCCGAGACAAGGGGGCCCCTGCGCGACGGCTCGGCGCGAGGCGATCAGCGCACCATGGACTATCCGCCTATTGTTCCTCGGCGCACATCGTCACTTTCGGCCCCGACTAGCCGCAACGGTTCCCGGAGTACATCATTCACTGCCGACAGCATTCACGCATGTGCCGCCATTCGTTCTAGCCGCACAGAACAGCAAAAAACAGCATTGGCCGCAGATACCCTTGACAATGGCAGTCAAGCAAGCAGTGAAGCCCGCACAGAAAAGTCTTCGCACAAAGCCCAGCCGTCACAAGCAAGCCAGCCAGCCCGGTACGAGCTCTTCCCGAAGATCAAGCCCATTCAGATTACGCCATCAACGACACCCAAGATGCGGGCATCCATTGGTCCTGTAGATGCGGACAACCTTGACAGTCGTACCCTTACCCTGCTCGATCCCCCGTCGAGCCCCAGCCGGCACGATCGCAACGCATCTACACATTTGTCGCCCAACACGCCCTTTTCCGTTGTGTCGGTGGAAACGGCCACGTCGCACCACTCGCAAACAGAGGTCTCCGAGGCACTTGCCGTGAACATCTACTCGCACCAGAACACGTCTGTGTTTGTTGTCAATCACTCCAGCCGTCCTTCAAACTGCTCGGATGACTCTCGCCAGGATCAGTCGACAGACCATACGGAGGCGAGCACACCGGTGCCAGAGTCGGGCCCGGTGGTTGTCCTGAGCCCATTTTCTGCTGGAAGCAGGCCAAAGCCTGCATCGGGTCGTGGCATGGTCAACGATGGCGTCGCTGTGCCCTCGATGAACCCAAAGACCCCCCCACCGCCGCCTGCCATTGACTTTACTCCTGCCACACCGTCAGGCATGACACCGCCGAATGAGAGAAGCCCAAGACAGGAGGCTATATTTGCAGACGAGGATGCGCCGGACAGATCAGGCCGGCGCAATGTGGCCGGAGTCCTGCGCAGAGCCCTCAGCCGTGGTCGCAGTTTGACGAGGAGCCACGGCCCGGTTGCGGGCGACAGCACAACGAAAGAGTACGGGCCATCTGCGAGCCGCAGCGCTGGCCTGCTCAACAAAACGCTGTCTATGACGCGCGATATGCAGAGGAGAGCGCGGTCCATCCGACGGTCGGACTCGGTCGACCGGGGCAAGGGCATCGCATTTGACGACGAGCCGGTCGAGGAAGATAAGCTGCATCCGTTCTGGCAGCCCAGCGATGCGAATGACCATGGCACGGCATACCGCTACCCGCCCATTGACAACCGGTACTACCCACCAAGCAGAAGTCTCAGCTTGCGCATGAAGGAGACGTTTGCTATTCTTCCACTCGATCCCGAGGCAAAGACGGAGCGGCGCACGGTCCGGCGGACGCCGAGCGGGAATCTCCGCGTCGTCAAGCACTTTAGCCTGGCCGAGTCGCTGCGACCGCGCTCGGGTCCGCCGGCAGAAGACCAACAACGGCCGTACACGGCACCCGGCGACCAGGGCAGCAAGCCGCGGGTCTGGCGAAGCCTGTCGTTGAGCAGGGGCAAGAGCCGGGTCCGGGACCATAGCGTCGAAGACGGCGAGCATGCGACAGAAGGCGTGAAGCGGACCAGGACGCTTCCCAGCATTGGCGACAAGCTGGGGGAGTTTGGCCCGCACACGCTGACACGGCGGTTCAGCGAACGCCGGCGCGAGAGACGGATCAACGAACTGCGGAGGATTATCAGTGCACCGCAAGAGGTCCGGGACGGCGTCGGCGAGGTGATCCGGCGGACCAACTACCGCGATGCCTTTACGCAGGCACAGAGGAACTAAAAGCACAAACATACCGACATGCATTTCCGCCTATATTTTACGAACTTTTACGACATGACGCCCGTTTATTGTTTTCATGTTGCTATTGGACCCTTGACATTTTTGTTTTTGACGGCCTCGTTCTCACATTACCATTTTGTTCCAATCAGCTTTTCAGCCTGTCATCTGCTCTGATCACGACACTACCTACGACTATCAAGCTGTTGTTTGATTCTATGTTTCACGAGACATGTGTTTATATCTGATTTGGAACCTTTGGCGTTTTGTTTTTCTGATGTTGATTGTTGATTCTTGTCTGTTATTATAGTCTGCTGGTTCGTTGTACGTTTTTTTACGAGGTTATGCAATGTATCAATGAGTTTGATTCACAGTCTATCTGATCTTGTGATGATTTGCTGATGCAGATGTAGTCAAACGTGATATCTAAATTAGCTTTATAACTGCTTTTCCCAAACGCCATGATATCAAGACAACCATACAAACAAACATGAGGCACCCAAATAACTGAACAATACAAAGCATTACTACACAACGACAGAACAAAACAAAACAGACAAGATAGACACCGCATCAGCGCCTGTCGGAACCGGGCGGCCCTTGCGACTGCCCACCGCCGTGCTGCATGTACTGCGGTGGCATGGGCATGGGCGGCAGGCCGTTTGCTCCCGGTGGCGGGATCGGCAGGCCCGCTGGAAACCCGGGGAAGTTGGGCAGGCCGCCAGCACCGTTGGGTGCGCCAGGGATGGGAAAGGGAAAGGGGGGCATGCCGTTGGCCGAGGCGGGGGTCGCGCCACCTGCGCTGCCGGGGGCCCCGTTGGCGCCAAACATGTGCGGTGGTGGGATGGGCGGCGGGAAGCCGCGTGCACCGGGAGCACCGGGCAGACCAGGGACACCGGCACCAAAGGCACCGGGGGGTGGTGGTGGTGGCAGGGCGGCACCGTTGGCACCACCAAAGCCCGGGATGGGCGGCGGGATGCCGCCGGGCGGGAAGGCAAAGTTGGGCGGCGGGATGGGGAAACCACCGGGTGCACCAGGCACTCCCGGGGTGCCGGGGAAAGCGGGCAGGCCGTTCATGCCACGCGGAGGTCCGTTGCTGGCCGGGGGGAAGCGGCCGGGGCCGCCGTATCGGTTCTGGAAGCCGGGCTGGTTCTGGGGCAGCATGGGGTTGTTGTGGGCCTGGCCCTCGGCGGCGTAGGACGAGGTGATGGAGTCGATAACGGACTGGGCCTTTTCGTGGCCGATTTCTGGGTGGTCAGCAATGGGCGAGGCGCTTGTATGTGTGTGATTGATGGCGACTTACGCTGGTAGTAGTCAATGACGTTGCGGAGGTGGTTGCGGCCGCTGTTGTGGTCCTTGCGGACGCTCATGGAGTCGTGCGTGAGGTAGACATCGCAGTAGTCGCCTGGTGTGTTAGTGGGTGGGGGGTTTTTCGGGGGAGAAGGGCGGCGACATACAAAAGACTATAGACAGTTGGTTAGCAAACATCATCACGATTGGATCATTGGACGGGACACATACATTTGGGCATCGTGGGCGGTAGAAACGCGCGCAAACGTGCAGCGCTTGTTGAGTGTGTTGGTTTCGATGGCAGGGGATAGGTGGAATAACCAGGTACTAACGCGACAGTCGGTGGTTGAGCTTGAGCAAATCGCGTCTTTGCAGTCGGTGATGTGCAGTCGCGATGCAGTTGGCAAAATCAAGGCGCGATGAAAGATTATGTCAGCTAGACTGGGAGGTCTGTCACGTGAGGAGCTAGAGTGGGTAGGCGCGCCTTGGGCAAGGGGTGGTCTGAAGCTCCCATTGGCTCAGGCCACAGCACAACTCAGGGGAGGTACGGAGTGGACACGAGTCTAGAGCTTGGGATGCAGTGATCTACGCGACACCAAGGTGTTCTTTTTCGTTCAAGCATCGACCACGAGAAACAGCACACGACACGGCGACCTCGACTCCCTTTTCGTTTAATTTCTGATCCCGACAACAACGTCTCGCCATACACCCACCATGCTGCCTCAAACACTACGGCAAGGCCTGTACGGCCTCGTGCTGCTGGCGTCGGCGTGCCAGGCCCTCAAGTTCGACCTGACGGCGACCAACGGCCGCCCGCGCTGTATACGCAACTTTGTGACCAAGGACACGCTCGTGGTGGTGACGGCGACGGTGGGCGGCCACCGCGGCGACGGGCAGGTGGTCAACATGCACATCCGCGACGCCGTGGGCAACGAGTACGGCAAGGCCAAGGACATTGCGGGCGAGCAGCGCACCGTCTTCACGTCGCACGCGGACGCGGCCTTTGACGTGTGCTTTGAGAACAACGGGCACCGCGGCGACCACGACAGCTTCCGGCACGTCGAGCTGGACGTGGACATTGGCGCCGACGCCAAGGACTGGGCGGCGATCCAGGCCAACGAGAAGCTCAAGCCGGTCGAGACGGAGCTGCGGCGCATCGAGGAGATGCTGAGCGAGATTGTCGACGAGATGGAGTACCTGCGCGTGCGCGAGCAGAAGCTGCGCGACACCAACGAGAGCACCAACACGCGCGTCAAGTGGTTTGGCTTTGGCACGACGTTTCTGCTCATTGCGCTCTGGGGCTGGCAGATTATGTACCTGCGGGCCTACTTCCGGTGGGTTCCAAGACCTCAAGAGCTTTATAACCCAGGACAACTGCTAACAATCACAGGTCCAAGCATCTTATCTAGAGGCCGAACAAAAAGTCGCCGAATCCAAGGCGGCTGTTATGATGGACGTCGACGTGGCAGCATTTATGGCTTTTAATTTCTTGCTTTTACCTTTTGCGGACAAGGCCGAGGACCAGAGGGAGCTGGGCTCGGCCGGCACGGCACATTGTTGGAGGCGTTGGCTTTATGCAGTGTAGACTATGGACACAGGCATGGCAAAATACATGGTTCATTCGGGCGATGTTGATGTTCGCGGTGCTGACACGTGATATTGTATTGTATTACTAAGACGGACGGTTACGGGGATTGTCCACTGTAGTAACTCGGCAAACTAACTACGGAATACGCTCCAGCGCTTCAGTAACAACTCGATCATACACAATGTCTGCCCCAATGTCCGCCCAAAGACTCTTTCGGCCTGCGCGGCTCTTCCTTTCCCGGCCGTCGCCCGGCCTCCGCCGTCCGGCCCGCGTCGCCTTCTACTCGGCCTCGGTCACCGACGGCCCGCCGTCGTTTGCGCCCCCCGTGCGGCAGTCCGGCCCCGTCGATCCCCAGCCGACCAGCGAGCTGCAGCTGGGCGAGCTGCCGGGCGGCACTTTCCGCATCGAGCCGCTGCGCCGCGTCGGCGAGGACGTGGCCACGACGCGCGCCCGTCTGCTTTGTACGTGGTCGGCGTCTTTATTATGCGATTGACTTGCTAACCCCCAGACCAATCCCGCAAACGAGGCACGCTCGAGTCGGACCTGCTGCTGTCGACGTTTGCGGCGGCCAACCTGGCGACCATGACACCCGTGCAGCTCGAGCAGTACGACCGGTTCCTCGACGAGAACGACTGGGACATTTACTACTGGCTGACGCAGGACGAGGCGGCGGCGCCAGCCCCGGAGACCAAAGAAGGGTCCACCGGCCTGGGCATCCGCGAACGGCCCGCGCACGAGTGGGCGCAGACCGTGGGCACGTTTACGCCGGCGTACCGGCCCGTGCCGGAGCGGTGGCAGGGCAGCGAGATTTTGGCCATGCTGCGGCAGCACGTCAAGGAGCGGTCGGCCGACGGCGTCATTGGCCGCGACGACGGCAGTGCCCCGGCGACGCTGGGCGGCAGCCAGCAGAAGCAGAAGAAGAAGGGCATGGCTTTTATGCCGCCTCTGACGGACCTGCCCAAGGAGTAGACAGACATGTCAAATCAATGCAAAGTCAAAACACATCAAACATTGTATAATAAGATCATCATGAGCGAATGGAATGAACGAAAGAAAAATAGCTGGCAAAACAGAAGAAAAAGAAACGCTCCAGCCTTCATCCTGATATCTTGCAAGCAACCAGAACGCCGGTAGACAAAGTGCATAACTAGTTAAAAGACATCTAACCGCGAGAACGAAAAGAGAGAAAAGAAAGACCAAGAAGACAGTGACAAAGAGGTCGACAACCATCAGCTGCCGCTCTCGTCCGGCAGAATCCGGCTCAGACTCCGCAGGACCTCCATCACCGGAATGTCCTTGGTACCCACGGCGGCCTTCTCGCGGTCTTCGCGCGCCTTGAGCCGGGCCGCACCCAGCCGCAGCAGCAGGTCCGCCTCGCGTCCGGCCACCGCCACGCGCTGGTCCAGCACGTGCACGTTCGACGCCAGATGGTCGACCTGGAACGGCACCGATGCACGCAGCTTGGCCAGCCGTTCTCGGATCTGCGCGCGGAAGAGGGCAGATGTCGACGACGACGACGCTGACGATGACGCATCGCCATCGCCAGCCGGGACCACGGCCGTCAGCATCTTGGCCTCGTCGGGGTCCAGCAGGCTGGCATCGGGCACCGGCGGAGTCTTGGCCACGTCGTCGCCGGGCGCATACAGCGGCTGCAGGTCCAGCGACGGCTTGGCCAGCGCCATCCACTTTTTCTTTTCCTCTTTTAACCTGGCTTGTTAGCATACCTCATGATACTACACAAAATAACTTCAAACATACCGCTTGATCCGCGCCTCGAGCTCGGCAATCTTCTCCTCGTGCTCCTGGTTGCGCGGGTTCGGCCGCAACACCACCGGCTTCTTGGGCTTCTTGCTCGCCTCGTCGTCGTCCGGCAGGTCGTCGCGCCCAAACCAGTTGGAAAAGTTGGCCCGGTTGGCAAAGTCCTTGAGCAGCTGGTCCTGGATCGCCCGCGCGCCCAGGATCGCGCTCGAGTTGAGCGACCCGTGCGGCGGCTTGTCCAGCAGCGCCCGCTCGCCGCACCACATCAGCAGCTGCCGCATCCGCCGCGGCTCGGGCAGACCCTCGCTCTCAATGAGCTTGTAGAACTCGGCCGAGTCCACTTCGCGGTGCGGCAGCGCGCTGTGCCCGTTGTCAATCAGCGAGCTCGCACGTCGCCCGCGCATGCCCACGCTGCTGCGCCGCTGGCCGTTTTTGCGCCGTAGCTCCTTGTTGCGGTTGATAATCGGCGTGTCGCTAAACGGCAGGGATATCATCTGGTGTGCGGCGGCGGCGTCGGCGTCGTTGTTGTACGGTGGCGGCGACCGTGGCTCCGGTGTCCGTCCTCGACGTTCTGTGTCATCCTCTTCGTCGTCGTTGTTGCCGTTGCTGCCGTTGCTGCCGTTGCTGCCGTTGCTGCCGTTATTTTTGCCGTTGTTTTTGCCGTTGTCATTGCCACCACCCACCAGCACATCCTCGTCTTCCACGCGCCGCTTCGTCGTGCTGGTCCTTGGCTTGCGTCCTCGTCCGTTGGCGCGTGCTGCTGGTGGTTCCGGTGGTGGTGGTGCCGGTGCCGGTGCCGGTGCCGGCTGGTGCCGCGCTGGTGCCGACGTCTCCGCATTAGCCTTGTCGGCTGCCGTGCGTCCTTTTCGTCTTGGCTTGGGCGGTGGTGGCGGCGGCTGCGCTACTACTGTCGCAATGTCGTCTTCGTCGTCATCGTCGTCGTCGTCGTACTCTTCAGGCGGTGGTGGTGGTGGCGGTGGTGGTGCAGCCTTGACCGCCTTTGGCCGGCCCGGCCGTCGTGCCGGTGCCTTTTGCGCTATTGGTGCCGGCGCGGGCGGCGGCGGTGGACTTGGTGACGGTGGCGCTGCTGCTCGTCTTCGGCCGGTGCTCTGCCTCTTCTTTGCTGCTGGTGCTGGTGCTGCTGGCGCTGCTGGTGCTGCTTTTGCTTTTGCTTTTGTTCTTGATTTGGTGGTTGTGGTTGTGGTTGTAGTTGTTGCATCCGGCACCGGCTCCGGCTCCGGCTCGGCCGTCTTGGGCCGCTTGGGCCCGCGCGTAAATGTGAAGTCGCCATCTTGCTCGTCATATGTTGACGCTACCATACAGTCAGTATGCAGATCCCCGTCGTGCGCGCCTCGCCTTCGCCTCGCAAACTCACCCGCAAGACGTTTGCTCCGGCGCCCCGCCTGGTTGCTCATGCTCAAGTCCTCAAGCGGTACCCGTGTCCGCACAAGGGTCGTCATCCCCGGGGGTCGTCGTCTCTCTCCGTGTTTGTGATGTCGTTGTCGTTGTTGTTGGTGTGGACGCGAGCCAGTTGGTTGTCGCGACGGGCGGTTGATGTCGTCGTCGTGGATTGCATCAGCTCTTCTTTTTTCGCGTGGTCGTCTATGCGCCGCAACTCGGGCCCCGCGTCACGTTTGCGCGTAAAATGCCCGATGTCGCAAAACAAAAAGACGTATCTCTGTTTTTTTTTCGTCGTGTCGTCGTCGCCGTCGTTGCGCTGGTCGTGCGTGCTGCCCCCGTCGGATGCGCGCTCGTCCGGTCTCGTCTCCTGGACGCGTCGTGGCACGGATTCAAGTGCGCGGCCCGGAGCGGAGTTTGAAAAAAAAAAAAGGGCAAAGATTGGCCGCGGACAAAATTGACGAGCAATTCCCCTAGATGATTCCGTCTTCTTGTCGTGCCGTGGCTGTCGCGGGCGTCGTCGGGCTATACAATGTCGTGTCGTAGGTAGGTTATGCTTGTTACCCATCTACTTTTGCTGTACTCGCCCTTTACGATTCCGCCATTGTTTACGCGCGACGGGGCCCGCGCACCTGATTGGCCAGAATATGTGGTCTTTCTAGCGGGGGAGAAGAGAGCGAGAACCGCATTCACCGCTGCGCTAGTCCACAAATGGAAGACGTGCAGAATTTCGGGTCACGTGTAGCCGTTAAGATTGCATCGCGCCGTTTTCATCTCGATCAATCGTGACGGCTCATGCATACGTACTCCATAGTCAATTGGGTGCATGTTTTGCATTGTAAAACTGTCGACCACCTCGCTATGCTCTCTTTCTTTTCTGCGTCATATCCACGCAGTGACGTCGTGTAGAAAACATCAAGAACGGAAAGCAAGTAAGAAAAAAAAGCATCAAAGAATCGAGGCCGTCAGCATTGTCTTCGTTAAAAATACACAGAGATGCTAGCCAGATACACGAGAGACGGATACACCACACCCACCCATTCGGCCCCTTAGATTTGCTCCGACCGCCACGGCCCCAATGAGAGACGACCATCGTCCGCTCCGAGGAACGAGAACCACGTGGCTCATTTTCCATTTTAATAGCCCTCTTGGGCCTTTTCCAAACACCAACACAAAAGAGTTGCAGACAAAACAAACGCCAATGCAAGAACCAAAACAAAGAAAGCCAATCTCCTCCGTGGTCCGTCAAAAGACATTAGGGAACAGGAAGAAACAAAGTTGGCAAAAGGCCAGACTAACGAAAAGAAAGCCTTGACAAAGGGGGGGGGATAGAACAGGAAAGCAAAAATTTATAAAATATATAGGGGCAAGCAGGACGAGGCAGTAGGATCTTGGCGCGACCACCGTTCCCGAGGGAAGAAGAATTGTATAGGGAGTCGTGACGGCAACCCACTTCTACGAGAAGCGTCTCGGGCCGCTGTTGATGCCGTTCGAGGCCATGTAGGGGTTGAACTGGTCCATGGGTGCCTGCTGGACATAGCCCAGTCCGCCCATGCCTTGCTGCTGCGTGACAGGGCAGTCTTTGTGGGCAAGCAGCAGCGTCTTGAGGTTGACAATCTCCTCCCGCAGCTGCGTGATCTGGCTGGAGAGCGTCTCGTTTTCCGACGTGTACATGTCGACCTTTGTCTGCAGGTTCTGCAGCCACTGCTTCTTTCTCTGCCGACACTTGAGTGCCGCGACGCTACGCTTGTCAGTACAAGGACAGCCGATATAGATATAGTGATGGGGTGGAGGCAACATACCGGTTCCGCTCGAGAAAGTTTTTGCGCTTTTCTTCCTCGGTCATCTTCACCTTGGGCTGACCATCTCGGCCCTCCTCGTCGTCGTCGTCCGACTGCGACTCCATCTCGTCGTCGTCCGGTGGCGCAGACATGGATTCGCTGTGGCTGCCGGTCTTGGCCTTCTTGTTGGCATAGCCATTCTTGGCGTCCTGTGCTTTGCGCCGGTTGCCGGCAGTCAGGCCGGCATCGTTCGAGTTGCGCTTGTTGCGGCTCTTGCTGTTCCGCTGCACCTTGTCGCTCCCCTGCGACACAACACTGTGGGCATCACTGGTACGACGGGCCTGGTTGCCAGGCATGCTATTGTCAGCCAGAACAGACGACGCGCCGCCGTTGACGAGAGCAGCGTTCACGCCAGACTCCATGCCCATGCTCTGACTCTGACTGTGGCCGTGGCCGTGGCCGTGGCTGGTTGGCCGTCCTGGGACGACTGGGATGGGCACGGGCGTCTGCTGGGAAAGAACCGACACGCCCTCCATGGCAGGAATGACCTGGGGCCCTGTGACAGGCGCGGCCATGACCTGGGGTGGAGGAGGGGCCACAAAGGGCGCCTGTGGTTGGGCACTGCCGCGACCCTGAGCCAGCAAGAACAGACTGTTGGCAGCATTACTATCTTGGTCGTAAGCCTTGGACTCTTGTTTTGGCGCTGGCACAGGAGCAGACGTGGCGCCGGCCACATCACGGGGCGCTGCCGGAACGCTAGTCGGGCGCTGGGGGGGTGCCGCTGCCGTCGGCGCTGGGCCGTTGCGCTGGTCCCGTTTAGACGCAGCAGCTGCCACTGCCGTACGGTGGAAGTCGAGCGTGCTCGGGGTCGCACCACCGCTCTGCAGCTGCGCAAACATGGCTTGCGAGTTGGGGCTTCCGACCGGGAACATGGAGCCGCTGCCGCCCGGTGTCACGCCAGGTGTCATTCCGGTCCTGAGCGACGACTCGTTTGGCGTTGGGAACCCGCCCCTAAGGTGAGAGTCGCCAAAGTAGTCGTTTGTAGGGCCGGACAGCATGGCAGGGCTGAGCGGGCCGGATCGGAGAGAACCGTTGCCCCAGTTAAAGGGTGTACTGCCGTCCGCGGGCAGCAAGGACGATGGCGACGTGAGAGAGGCGACTGGTGGCAACTTAGTGCCGTTGGGTGCGTCGGCCGGGGCACCGCCAAATGACTGCTCAAATGGATTCGGTTCCATGCTCAACGATCCACGAATCTGGTTGGAAAATGCTTCCGACGTGTTGCCGGTCTGGTTCGGACGAGGAGGGGGGGGCAGTCCTCTGGATGCTTCGCCATTGGTACCGCCTTCGGTCTTCAGGGATGCTGCTTGCGGTTCTGCTGGAGTGGTCAGTCAATGTGAACGCGAGAAACCCGATAGCAAAGCAAAGGCATAAATATAGGTGGCAACAAGAGAAACATTGCAAGTGTTAACGGTCTAAATCTCCGAACCGATGGGCAGTTTGCCGGTTTTCGTCGGCTATCTGCCGAGGCCAGGTGGCGGGAAAGGGATAATAATAATAAAAAAACCCCGGGACATGGTCATGAGTGAGCAGTTCATGCATCGAATGCCGGTGTCGCGTCGTTGGGAGTAAAGAGATTTGGCAAATTGACAACTTTCGAGGCAAGACAGCGATAGGTTGCGTTCCAGCGTCGAACAGATAGAGCAAGACGACGACAGCTATGCGACAACAAACAGTCAAGGAAGATAAGGTAAAGAAGATAAGACAAAAGACACAAAGGACGCAAACAATATACAGCAACATCAAAGATACGCTGCCCAAAAACATACCTGAGGCGTTGCTTTGTTGTGGTGATTTCAATACCGCTTTGGATGCCTTGGGGGAGTTTTTGGTCATCGTGCACGCAAATCAGATCAGTAAGCAAAAGAATATCAGGGTATAAGGCGCGACAGGTAATGCCGTATCAAGGCGGTTGAAGAAGCTCGGTTGGTGGTTTGCGGCAGAACAGGCTGAACGATGACGTTGGTGCGATTGCGGATGTGCAGCGATGACGATATTTTTCGGAGGTTGGGTCACTTTTTGCCTAGGTCGCGCGGGCGCGGCGCACGCGAAAAAAAAAAATAACAATAGGGGGCGGACGTAGTAACAGAGGAGGAGCCGAGCGGAGCTCTGGAGCGATGCTCAATGACGAGGGGAAAGATGCAAGAGGATAAGAAGCTTGAAATAGAAAAATAAACGAGGTGAAAGAGTTGTCAATGGAAGAATGAAGCGTGAGAAAGCAACAGCAATAGTGCCGGGAAGGTGGTGGTGGTTGGGTGTTGCGGTACGGGAAAGGAAAGGAAAGTGCGACCGAAAACGCAAAACGGCGGGGAACGAAGTCAATACCGTCAAAGGAAGAAGGAGCATACGAGTAATAGACAACAAAGGGAGCCGGTACAAATGACTGGTGAATTAAAATAGGAGGGCCATAGAGGGGGTGCAGCCTGAGAAAAGAACCGCCCGTTGTCCGAGGCCTGAATGGGGTCGGTGATAAGAAAAGGAGACAATAAGACAGGATTACGGGTAGAGAATTGAGGCTGAAAGACCAGGAAAACGGAGCGGTAATAAAGTTGAATCCGGTTACTAATGGCAGGATGGAAAAAGGTACACCGTTGGTGAGTCGTGCGAAATTGGCAACGTGGGTAGGGTGGGAGAGGGCTGGTGATGATGGATTGTGGTCTGGTCGCAAAAAAGGATGACGACAGAGTTTGCGGGAAACGGCAGAGGTAGGATGAAATAAATTACAAAAATAAGAGAATTAGGGGGGAGGTGACGTAACTGGAGAAGCCAGAAGGAAAGGGCTTATTACTCGTACTGTACAGTGCTTGCAGTGCAATTACGGCTTGAAGCGCTAGTACGGCACTGTGCAGTAGTGAAAGTACTCGTACGAGTACGAGTACGTCGGAAAGTAGCCGATGGCGTCTTCATGCTAGTACTGTACTTACTAACTGCCGCGCAATCAGGCAGAGAATCACGGGACACTCCCTCCATTTGCAACGAATTGTACGGGAGAACAATAGAAAGACGAGGAAGATGCAATGAAATGATACAGTGTACACTTTGTCTCGACACACAGTATTGCCGAGTAAGGAAGTGCATTTGCCGCATCCGCATACGAGTACAGTGCGGTCCACTTTTACAATGCGTCAATGGCAAAGGTCTACAGTGTAAGCACTGTCATGTATCATCCCTGTCCTTGCACTCGTGATTTCTAATGTGATTCGTGTGTTGTACAATCTGTACGGAGCTGGTCCGTTCTCGTCACGTCAATCACGGTCAATGCGTAGTAGACTGAGAGATGGGCCCGCTTGGGCATTGTACTGAGTAGGATTGCGCGTTGGCGTTGATGGAGATTTGGTGGCAAGAGGATAAAGCCTTCGAGTACACGTACGAGTAACCAGTAGATGAACGGCAGGACTGCGTCTACGAGTATGTGAACGAGTAATGGGTGTCGAATAGGAATGAGCGGACGGATCAAAGAAGAAAAGAGCCAGTAAGACATGAGCCCCCGTTGCTCTCGTAAACGGCTTTCCTGAGGTCGACCGGTGGTGATAATAAATCTACTACCAATTTCAGAAAGGAAAGATTGTCACACACCGCATCCACGTTATCAGTTGATCCTATGGAACCTCACCGTCTTCTGCTGGTGACGAGCAAGAATGCAGCCTGCTGGATTCATCCAAGCACATCTTCCCCGTCCCTTCTGATTGGCCCGCTGTTGTCTGCTCCTTTGGGCGAATTAATAATACATCAATCAGATGCAATCTTATTCTGGCTAGCTCTTCCCGACCCCTGCCATTCGCTGTTTGTCTTTCGCGTCTGTACTCCATATGTGTTTGCAAAGCTCACGACGCGTTGCGGAGAGTGCAAACCAAGCTTCGTTGTAGACAAGCTAATACTCGGTAGTAGCATCTTATCAAGTTCCAACGTGTCTCGGTACCTGTTTTCTCAACTGGTTTTCTGGAGGCGATCGCGATTTGCACCAACATTTGCTGCGGCAAGGTGTGGAAACGACAAAGTACCGGATAACTGAAGATATATCGTAGATTTCTAGAAGTACGAGTATTGGAGGCTCTCGTGGTAGCTTCTTGTCTTATTTGTGTTGTTATTTTCATGGTCGAGATGCTATTCGAAAAAAACGCAGAGATTATTTCCAGAAATAGTTAATGATCAAATAAGTTGAGAAATAATGTTTGAAAGTAGAAGGAAATATATTGTGCAGAAAAAATAAAATAGAAAGTGCTTGAGTAAAACAAGCAAAAAATAACCAAAGGCAGAATAATATTCGTTTACAAGCATTTTCAGTAGAGTCGTCATATGATATAGCTATTGGCGGTCGGATTTATATGGTACAGCCGACGTGAGTAACACGACAGAGCAGTATGAACAGGAGGTATAAGATGTCATAGATGCTAGGTTGCAAAGCGCCAGGTAGGCGCCATACTTGCCTCGCTTCAATACGGGACTACAGTTTCGCATCCTCGCTGACCGGCCCCTGCGACCGCACGCGGAACATGTGCCGTGGCGCATGCAAATAGACGGACTTTGCTGACTCAGGCGCCGACACCTCGAGGACCACCTCGTCGGCCGTCAGGCGCACCAGCCGACCCACATCCTTGTGGAGGGCCCCCGTGTCAATGGGCCACACGACGGCCTGGTCGCCCACCTGCAGACCGGACGCGCGGACCACGGGGTCCTCACTGTCGATGCCCTTGTGGCTGTCGCGTGCCTCGGTCGCCCAGATGGCCTCGGCTGCCTGCGCGCCGTCGACGCGCTTCGCACCGCCATGTGCCTTGCGTGCGGCCTTGAGGGCGGCATTGAAGCGGTCGATCCAGGCAAACAGGCGCGGGAACTGTGCAGGCGACAGCGCCGGCTGCGCAGAGGCACCGTCCTCGAATGCGCCGGGCATGGTGGAGAGCCAGTGGAAGGGCCAGATGGCCTCGATATCCGCGAGCGAGGGTGCCACGGTCCTGAGAATCCAGTCGCGGCCATCGGTCAGCAGAGACGTCTCCAGAATCAAAGCCGCATGGCGGATCTCGGCGAGCGACTCGGCGCGGACCAGGGCCTGGGAAGCCGGCGGGTCCGCGGAAACCGGCGCGGCGGACTTGGCTTCCGTTGGCTTGGTCGGATCCCCAAACAAGGGCTTGCCGAAAAAGTCCGTTCGGTCGCGGCCAAACACGGGATCCTTCATGACCGGTACGTTGGCCGGGATCAGACGGGCCGAGTCGAGAAACATATTGGTGTCGACGGTGAGCACATCAAGCAGGCGCTCGAGCGCGAGCAGGTCAGGGTTGCCCTTGGCGTCAACACCCAGGGGTGGCTTGACAGACGACGTTCCAGCAATGGTTTCGAGCTTGTGCAGGATGAGGCGTGAGTCGACGTAGACGTCGCGGTCAATGGCCAGGATGGGGATGCGGCGGTGGCGGACACCAAGACGCGCCAGATCAGGCCGCGGCAGGATGGGCGGTTGGAGCTAAACATGAGACGTTAGCATTGTGCCTGAACTGATATCTGGCGAAAGACAGACGACGTACACATTCGGAAAAAGGCAGGTTGCGCAGGAGCAGGTACCAATGGATGCGGCGCGCATACGGCGAAAAGCTGTAGTGGTAGAACGTGATGAGTGGTGTAGACATAATGTCAGCTTCTTCTGAAAATACTGTGGAAAAGGACAATGGTGTTGCTGAGGTTGACGGTCGTCGTCGTCGTCTTGACAAGGCTGACGGCCGATGATGTAATACGGGCAGTTCTCTCCAGACAGCAAAAGGCGGAGAAGGCGGGTGTGCCTCGGCCGTTTGAGTGTACGGAGTACCTGCTCCGTATGTCCGAGTACGAGTATTCGGTATGTGTTCTACGGAGTATAGCCTAACTGTTGGTAAGCAAGTCACGTGGAGTGAAGGGCCCACTCCAGACGCGCGTACAGAAAACCTCTCATCCGATACTAGCATCCTAGATAGTTAGAGGATACACAATTCAAGCCTCTCACTAGATAATCTATATTCTCCTTCGACGGAACGAAGGCGTGGTGTAGGATCTGAGCAGAGTACTGAATCCTTATTAATCAAGTTTATTTCGACCCCTTTTTAATCCTTTTCGACCGAGCACCCGGAATTCCGGAAAACCTTTATTTAGTAGTATTTATAGTACCGATACTAATTAGTTTTTTTTTTTATAAGAAACTAACTAGTAAAGTACTCTTTTCTTTTAAAGCTTTATTTATTTAAAAGTACTTCGTTTATTATTAGCGATAGGTTTAAAAGGGAGTACCGATAATTAGGCGTAACTAAAAACGGAAACTATTATTTCTTTACCCCTTAATCCGATACAAGGGTACTAGCGCGTCGTTCTAACTTTTATTTAAAAGGTAAAAGAACGATAATTTATTAACGATCGACTTTTCGAAGAGTATAAAAACCTAATAAAAGACTAGGGGTAAAATAATTTTAAAAGCCTTAACCCCGACCTTTTTAAGTAGTTTCGCGACTTTTTAATAACTAAGGGTATTTACGTACCGTATTTTAATAAAAAGGGCGGTAATAAGTATATAGCGATAGTTAAAGTACTCGAAAATAACGAGCCTATATAGTATCCTAGCTAAGTAACCGCGAGACGTATAATAGTACGGGGTAATAATATTAGAATAATAACGCGAGACGTATATATTTAACGCCTTATTAAATAATCGAATATATATCCCGACTTCTAACTCCGTCCTAAATAACTTATAAAAGGCGACGCTAAGGCGTACTAACCGGCTACTTTCTAAGTACCCCCCTCGCCGACGCTATAGCTTTCCGGACTAATACTTAAAGTCCCCGAGCCGGAACCCTACGGTCGTTTACGCCCGCTTTTATAAGACTATCCCGTTATATAATAGTATTAATAGTAGGGTAACCGTACCCGCTAGCTAACTCTTTAATCCGATTAGTACTAAATAAACGACTTCGTCGACGACTACTATAGCTATAATCGTAGTTAAGGCAATTATAAAAACGCTTCCCTTACTTTCGGCTACTACTACTAGTATAATACCTACTAGCCACTACCCGTAAAACAATAACTACCGATAACGGTAACGTTTATATAACCCTTTATCGATAAGTATACTAACTTCCGGTTCCGTCCTTTTAATATTAATAAAGTCGCGATATAACGGCGTACTATCGAGCATATCGAAAAAACGTATAAAAATAATAAAAAGTACGAAGGCGTTACTAACTAATTCGGGTTACGGTACAAAGCCGTCTTCTTTCTCCGCCGCTACAAACGCCGTAAAATCTACGACGACTATATTATTAACTTTTTACTTACTATAATAACTAAAAGGAAGCCCTATAACTACTACGAACGCTTTATCGATAAGTTTTTTAGTAACTAACGACGTATCCTCGCTATAATAACGACTAAGTTTAAAACCCTTAATATCTAACGCGCCCGCGAAAACTACTAAATCGCCGTCGATATAAAACAAATATACTCGTATATACGCGATAAGCCTTTCTCCGACGTACTCTGTACGTACTACGCCTATATTATAAAAATCGCGTAAAACGTTAAGTACGTTAATAAAAAAACTAAAAAAAAAAAGGTTCGTAACAAAATCATCTAAGATTTAAAAGCTTATACCCTAACGGCTTCTATTTTAATATACGCCAATAATCTTTCGCGGCTAGTAGTCTTTAACACCGAGAACTTTATTACGAATATAGTAAAAAACGTTCTCCTTATAAAACACTATAACTTTATACTCCTTAGTATACTTCCGTTTACTATCCCTAAACTATCGGCGTTTTACGCCGACCGTACTTACTAACGTAGTAACTCGTATCCGGGCCGGCGTACGTAATAGCCCGGTAGTCGCCCTTATTAACGCTAAATTAGTTACGATAATAACGGCTAGGGTAACTTTAAACGTACGCGTAAATACTATATTTATAAAAAAACGAATTACGTATTTAAAAACTATACGTAAACTAAAAAAGATACGTATATAAAAGTATAACGAAAAAAAACGGGGAAAACGGTTACTTAGTATATTATTAAAGTAATAGTATATAAAAAGGAAAATACGGAGGAGGATAATAATAAAAAAAAGGGTTATAGTAACGTAAAAGCGAAAGCCCCTAACACTAATAACCGTAATAAAGAAAGCCCTATAAACTTTTAATATATAATCGTAACGGTAAAGCCTAACTCAGCGGGTACTATAACGTATATAACGGAAAACCGTATCTCGCATACTCTCGGCATCGCGCCGTAAGCCCGAAAAAGTATCTATAATACCACAAACGACGTATAAAATACTCCAAAGCACTACAAAGACGGCGAATTTATCAAGTTTTATCATAGGCCAAAGGCCCTAACGTAGCGTACGACTACGCCGTACGCCGACCTCAACAAGCAAAAGCCCTCCCAGGTTATATAACCCTAAACCGCGCACGTAAGGAGGCGTCGGGCAAGTTACCTAACGAGGGCGGATACCTTTAGACCCCCGCGGGCGTTTAGTATAACGATACAGGGTATACGTATTATTAAATACCCGCGGGCGTCTAGCGTACGAGGGATACGGTAGGGTAGATTTGGACTACGTAACCTTAGGCTTAATATACGTAACGGTAGGTAGTTACTTAATAAGGGTAGTTACCGTTAAATACCCGCGGGCGTCTAGAGGGTAAGGGTATACGAAGGAGGCGGGGTCGAGGTATATAAGGGAAGGAAACTTTTAAAGTATAAATCCTTCTTTTTTCTTTTTTTTTTATAAGATTAGTTATTTCGATAATTTAAAAGTTTTTACGTACGCCTTTACTACTAAGACCCTTATATTTAACTAATCTTTATTTTTTTCGACGACCTTATCTCGGTCGGGTAAGTATATTTAAGCCTAGGTACCGCGAAACTAAAATTAAGTAGTACGAATAAACTTAAAACACCGCCTAGTATTACGGCAAAACGACGAAATAAAAAGAGTAAAAAAACACGAATCTCCGGTTATTAAGGGTAAGTATTCCGACGAAGTATTACGTTAAATAGTCGCCGCCCTTTAATAATAAGTAAAGTTTTTAGTCTAAAAGTAGGAGTAGCGGCCGGAAAGGCGTAGTTTTGTCGAGCCGTCGGAACTTTATAAAAAACGGCCCCGACTTATTTTAGATACGGTAGTACTATTTACGGGCTTTTACCGGGAGTACGTAAACTAGCGTACTTTAATTTAGAATAAACTACGCGTAAATACGGTAATAATTAACGGCGTAAATATATAACTAGCCTACGTTTACCGTAGCCTAGGTTTTAAAACCTAGGTAATAGCCTACGCGTATTATACGTAGTTTTAGGATAACGAAAACGTAAGCCCGAAAGAATTCCTAGCCTACCTAAACTTAGTATTTAATAACCCGAATAAACGTTAGTACGCTGTAAACTAAGTAATAACCGCTCGTTAAAAGGAGCGGGAATAAATAACGGTATTTTTACCGAAGTTCGAAAAGGATTTATTCGAGTCGGGCCTAAAAGACGTTAATACGGTAGTTTACGACTTATTACGTAAGACTATTAACTTTATTACGCGTTAAACGACGCTAACTTTACTAGCCCCGACGTCGTACGCGAAGTATAAGAACTAGCTCTTAGTAGTAAGCTTAAATATAAATAGTATACGTTAAACGGCCTTAACCTAGTCCCGTAGTTATATACCGGCCGCCGGTAAACCTATAAACCTCCGCGCGGGCTACGTCTAAACGTTTAGCTACGCGAGGCCGGTAACCGTAGCCGTAATACGGCCGTCGATAAGCCTTACTATATAGTTTATAATAACGTTTAACCCCGACCCGCGTACTTGTTTTAAGTACGGTACCTATAATTATATCCGGAGTACTTACCCGTAACGGGATACGGCCCGCCTAGTTATAGTATATAAGGCTCGAATAAAGGAAGTATACTTAGACTATAAAAACGTATCGAAAGTATTATAAAACGGGACTTCCGAGCTAGGAAAAGAGTAGCCCTGTACTAAAGGCTCGGTAAGAGGCGTAAAAAAGATTTATAACGGGCGTAAAGGAAGTAGGTACTAAGGATAAGGGCGGAGGGTATATACGTCGATGTAATTATTAATAACCGCTATAATATATAAGCTTTTACCGACTTAGAATACCTCGCGTTCGTTATAATCTTAAAATAATATATAAAAAGGACGAAAACGGAGACGTTAGTTATTAAACTTTAAAAGCTCCGATAAGTAATAAGCTAACCTAAAAAAAAGTAACTATTTATTAAACGGGTAGTAAAAGTTTAAATAAATACTACGGGCGTAAAAACCCCGGTATAAGTATACGTAATACCGGACTAAAAGGAAATACTAATCTTAGGTAAAGGCTAGCTTGCCTACTACTATACCGTTATTAAACTTACTAAAAATAAAATCTTTATAAATAAGTAAAGAATAATACTAAAAACGAAGCCCCGGAAACGAACGGATAGTATAACGGTACGGGTATTAACGGCGATAATATAGTAGTTATTAAAAGCGTTTACGGTTTAGTACTCGGCGGTTACGATAAAAGACGTATACGTCGTGCTCGAAACGAAAAAAGTACTCGTTTCGATAACGGAGATCCGGGCGAAGGTACTGAAATAGTTAAAGGACTTAGTAAAAACGTTTAACCTTAAAACGGCTAAAACGTTACCGCCGTACCGCCCGGGTGTAAACTATAAAATCCGGTTAATTAAAAACCCTAATAAATCTAAGCCCCCGTTTCCGGTAACGTTACTATACTACCGGTCTAAAAAAAAGTTACTCGTAATCCGGAAAACTATTCTAAATTTACTAAACTAAAAGCTAATCCGGCCGAACAAGTTTTTAAATAATATACCGGTATTATTCGTTCGTAAAGCCGACGGGAACCTTCGGTTTTACGTTAATTACCGTAAATTTAATATTATTTCGGAGCGGGATACTTACTCTTTACTACTAATTACGAAAACCTTACGCTACGTAATTAAGTATCGTTAAGTAACTAAGTTAAACGTAATCTCCGCGTTCTACCGTATAAAAATACGGGAGGGGGATAAGTAAAAAACGGCGTTTAATACTCGTACTAGCTTTTATAAATAACTAATTACGCCGTTCGGCTTTACGAGTACTCCGGCGTCGTTTTAACGGTATATTAACTAGGTTTTTTAAGTCTACTTAAATATAAACGCGACGGCTTTTATCGACGACGTTTATATTTACTCGAGCGGTTTTTATACGGACTACCGCGTACGAGTACGTAAAGTAGTAAACAAACTTTATAAAACCGGCCTTTAACTCAATATTAAAAAGTACGAGTTCGAAGCCTAAGCTCCGAAGTTCCTCGGTTATATTATTAAGCCGGGCCGTAAACTCGAGATAGACCCGGCTAAAATAAACGTAATCCGGGACTAAAAAGTCCCGCGTACAATCCGTATAATCCGGGAGTTCTTAAGGTTTACCGGGTTTTACTAAGAGTTTATCCTTTACTACTCTAAGTATACGTCCCCTTTAACGGACTTAACGAGAAAAGGAACTAAGTTTATATAAACGTCGGAGTATAAAATAAGCTTTTAAGCCTTAAAAAAAACGACTACGAAAAGCCTAATACTAACGGTATAAATCCCGGGAAAACTTATAAAAGTAAAAATAAATTTATCGAGGTATATTTTAAGGGCCGCCTTATTATAAAAGTAAACGGACGAAATGTAATATTCCGTAACTTATCTTTCGAAAAAACTTACGCCGGCGGAGTATAACTACCTAATTTATAATAAAAAGTTATACGCTATTATTATAGCGATACGGGAGTAAGCGCCGGAGTTAAAAAAGGAACGCTTCGAAGTATTTACGGATTACCGAAATTTATAATAGTTTTTAGGCCGCCGTTTACTTAACGAGCGTTAAATACGGTAGGCGGAAGATTTCCTAGTTATAAACTATACCTTAATCTACCGGCCTGGGCGGCTATAACTATTATTAAATACGTTATCCCGACGGGACCAAGATATACTAATAAATAACGGCGACGACCGGCGGGCCGAACGAAAAGTATAACTTTTTATAAAAACCGTAAAAAAGTTAAGAATAACCGGGCCCCCGCCGGACAAAACGCCCTAACTAACCGTCGTAACCCTAGTAGGGTAAGTAGTACGGGCGAATAAAGACGGTCCCAAAAAAATAAGTAGAAAGCCGATTAACGAGTTAAAGTCGCCGTTCGTAAACGACGAGTTAACGGCGTTATAGTATACGTCCTTTAAGGCTAACCGTCGGTACTAAAAACTCCGGGATACGATTTAAAAGAAAGACGATATAGTATTAAAAAAGTAAGGGTTAAACTTCGAACTAGTAAAGTTCCGGTAAGATTCGGAAAGCCGAGTAATATAACGAGATCGGCTTTAAATCCCGTCTAAAAAGCCCTTCCGTACGCGTTTAATTTAGGCTATTTATAACTCGAGACTTACCGGGTATTTAGGTAAGGAAATTACGTAGATAGTAATCTCGAAGTCGTACGTTTAACCGGTATTAATAACCGATATACGGTAATTCGTAAAAAATTACTAGCGTTACCGTTAAATTAAGCCGTAACGGGATACTAAGTAAAAGTTTTTTAAACTACTCCCTATTCCGGAACGGCTATAAAGCGAGCTTTCCGTGGATTTTATTATCTACTTACCGATTAGTAAAAAATATACTAATATTATAGTAATTACGGACCGTTTAAATAAAACGGTAGTATACGAACTAATACTAATAATTAAAGTACCGGAGATAGTAAAACGTCTTTTTAACGGCGTCTTCTAATACTACGGCTTACTAACGGCGATCGTATCCGATCGCGGGGTATAATTTATAAACGACTTTTAAACGGAGGTTTATAAAGCGCTAAGTATTATACGTCGGTTATCTACGGTATAGTACCCCGAGACGGACGGAGTAACGGAGCGGGCGAACTAAGAGCTAGAAATTTACCTCCGCGTTTTTACTTTTTTCTCGTAGTCGGATTAGGTTTAACTACTCTTATTTATTATAGTTACTTTAAATAACCGGGTTAGTACTTCGACGAAAATATTATCGTTTTATATACTTTATAATTATTATATACTAGTAATCGACGAGTTAGTACTAAAAGCCCGACGGCTAGCCGCGGTATCCGGTAAAGCGCTAGTAAAAAGATAGCGTTAAAGTACCGTATACGTATAAACGAGTATAAAGGTCGTTAAAAAGGGTAAAAAGCTTAAATAAACAAGTATTACTAATACGTAAACGTATTCTAATAAAAGGAGCGTATATAGTTCCGGATACGCTACGTTAAAACCGTACGACTAGTAAAAAAGCTAGACTAAGTAGTATTATCGTACCGCGTAGTACGTATAGTAAGTAGTTACGCCGTAAAACTAGATATACCGAAAAGGATTTACCCGGTATTTTACGTAAGTCTAGTCCGGCACGGCGACGACGACCCGCTCCCGAACTAGCGGGTAAACTATACCGAGCTACCGTTACTAACCGTAAACGGTTATAACGAGTATAAAATAAACGATATTTTTAAATACCGCCGGAAAGGCTACGGTTAGTAAGTATACGTAAAATAAACCGGGTACGTTATACTAAATTAAGAACCGTTAAAAGCGATATAGGAGACTACGGCCCTAGACGAGTATAAAAAGCGGGTATACCCCCCGTAACGGAAGGCGCCGGGAAGGGGGAAGTAATATTATAGGCTAAGGGCTTTAATATAGCGTACGACTACGCCGTACGCCGACCTTAACAAGTAAAAGCCCTCCTAAGTTATATAACCCTAAACCGCGTACGTAAGGAGGCGTCGGGCAGGTTACTTAACGAGGGCGGATACTTTTAAACCCCCGCGGGCGTCTAGTATAGCGATGTAGGGTATACGTATTATTAAATACCCGCGGGCGTTTAGCGTACGAGGGATACGGTGGGGTAGATATAGACTACGTAACCTTAGGCTTAATATACGTAACGGTGGGTAGTTACTTAATAAGGGTAGTTACCGTTAGACGCCCGCGGGCGTCTGGAGGGTAGGGGTATACGAGGGAGGCGGGGTCGAGGTATATAGGGGAGGGAAACCTTTAGAGTATAAATCCTTTTCTTTTCCTTTCTTTTTATAAGATTAGTTATTTCGATAATTCAGGAGTTTTTACGTACGCCCTCGTTACTAGGACCCTTATAAATTTTTCGTTAATACGGGCGTAAGTTTTATATTTACTTATAATCGCCCGTAATTTAATACTTTACGAAAAATTAAATACGATATTACTATAAAAGCCCCGCGAAAAATTACCGTCCGTTTTAATATTAGTAATACCGTATCCGTAAACTATATAATAATTAAAACTCCGATTAGTAATATCGTTTTTTATATTATACTAGCGACTACGCCGTTCCTCGTCTCCCTAATAAATCTAAATTACCTTTTTTACTACGTAAATATAGTACGTAATATAATAGTAAAGAATATCGACGGCTAATATAAAGATATTACCCCCGTTATCCGACGCTTCGGGTACTACTTTATAAAACTACCGGAAACGGCCGGGAAATCCCTTTCTACCTTCTTTATATCTACGGAACTTCGCCGTCTATATTACCGCTTCGACTACCTATCCGTAGCCCGCTTCCACCGCCTCTTCACGATAACGGGCAACGTCGACGTAAATATTAAAAAACTAAAGTTTATTCGTAAGTTTTATTATAAGTACTAAAAGTATTAAGGCCCGCTTAAACGTTTTAAGTTTAATCTCCGCGATAAGTATAATATAATATTTAATAATATAATACTCGTTAACGTAGTATATATTAATAATAAACTATATATCTACGTTATCGACTAAGTAACGGGATTTATAGCCGTACGTTAACTCGATAATATAACGGCCTAATACGTATAAAATCGCTTCCGTAAATACTAGTTTAATACTTATACTAAACCGCCTAATTTTATTATTTATTATAAAGGTACTAACTTCGCCGCCCAAACTTTTAAAAATAATATTATCCTTATAAGTACTAAGACTAAAAACGTACTAACCGAAGTATATTATAATATTAAGTAAGTTAAGTATTATTACGGAATACTTAAACGCGTATAAGGGTCCTAGTAGCGAGGGCGTACGTAAAGACTCCTGAATTATCGAAATAACTAATCTTACAAAAGGAAAGGAAAAGAGAGGGATTTACACTCTAAA
>JANSMC010000072.1:0-113328 GCA_029299015.1 Ophiostoma montium | reverse complement strand
AAAAAAAAAAAAAAAAAAAAAAAAAAAAAAAAAAAAAAAAAAAAAAAAAAAAAAAAAAAAAAAAAAAAAAAAAAAAAAAAAAAAAAAAAAAAAGGAAAAGAAAAAAAAAAGAATTAAAAAAAGGATAAAAGAAAAGGAAAAAGAAAGAAAAAAAAAACGGCTGTACCGCTTACGTAGCGTAACTACTACGGCGAAGATAGGTATTAGTACTATAAAAAAGACGGGCCTTAGTTTATATACTTTTATATTTGTATACTTTTTAGCGTTGCGTTCGCTTTATAAGGTAGTTATATACAGAGTTTTCCCGACGGTAGTAGGCTTGCTACTATAGGGTTTTTACTATACGATTTAGTATAAAAGTTCCTTATACTACCAAAAGGTAGTCCATAGGCGTATAAATTAAATCAAATTAAATTACGGGCTAGGGTATTATCGTTATTTAAGTTGCCGGCGAATATAGTTAGAATAGTATAATTACTTATACTTTCCTATTAAAGGAACGCGTTAATAAAAAGGCGGCCTAGTCGTTTCGGCGCCTCGGCTTAAGAAAGCGGTAATAATAAAGCAAGTATAGTCGACTAAGGGTTAGTAGTACGGTAAGTTACGAAACGGGAGGGACGTAAACGATACTCTTTAGCGGCTTTCTCGCGGGCGGCCTTAGCCTTAGGGTAATTAGTATTCTAAGCTTCGTAGTTAAACTAGTAGTTAGCGTATTTAGATTTACTAGTATTAAGGTAGTTTATTATAGTATATCCCTCGAAAAAGTACGTAACGTATCTTTATTTATTATTATAGTAACGGGTTATATACCCGAACGCTTAGTATTTAAAGTATCGTATAATCTTAAACGCCGCGTAGTACGGCTTGTAATTAAATATTTACGCCTTTTACTTTAAACCGTGGTTATATAACGTATTTACGTCGTCGATACTACTTAAATAAAGCCTAAATAGGCCGGTTTTTTTACTACGTATTTTAATAATAGTAATAAAAAGTAAAGATAAAAAGGATACTTTAAAAGTACTATCGCGTACTACTATTAAAAGACGAAGAAAGCGGACTAGTACTTTTTTAGTAACGAGGGCGAATATTCGTCGTTACGGCTACGTACGGTCGTTAAATATAACTATAATCTAAAGGAGAGAGTCGTTTCCGAACGGTTCTTTAAATTATATAACGATGTCGTAACTAAAGAGTTTACGTACGTTTACGAGTTTATTACCTTTAAAAAGGACGGCTCGAATAGCTTAAATAGTCTTATAGTAAGTACGTTACTTAATATTATTAAGGGTATTACTATAACGAATCGTAACTTTATACTTATCGTACTTTCGAGTAAAAACCGTACGGACC
Source organism: Ophiostoma montium (assembly GCA_029299015.1). Lineage (NCBI taxonomy): Eukaryota > Fungi > Ascomycota > Sordariomycetes > Ophiostomatales > Ophiostomataceae > Ophiostoma > Ophiostoma montium. The sequence continues at coordinate 111,975 of JANSMC010000072.1, read as the reverse complement.
GTACTTTTAAAAATATCGGAAAAAAAAAGAAAAGGAGTTATTAAAAAAAAGAAAAGGAAAAAAGGCGAAAAATAACTATAAACAATATTAAAAAGTTCGTTAATTAAAAAGTTATATTAAACGTATTCGTTATACGTAATAGTAACGCTTTTAATAACCTTTCGTACTAGCCTTAAATTAACGCCTTTAGCCTAAAAAAAACAAGAAATAAAGTTTTCGAATAATTTAGTCTATTCTTTAATAAATTTAACTATATTCGCGTTATCGCGGCGAAAAAGGGATAAATTCGTATCGTTATCGGGGCGAGTCGTAGGCGAGTCGAACGGTCGCGCCCATTACTAAAATACCGTTTAGCCACTACCACGACCGCGCCGCGAAGGCGCGGCGGCGGCGCTACGCCTGGCCATACTCTTAAGGATGGCGAATTCAATTCCGTTGTCAATTTGATGATTTTGGCTCTCGCGTAGCTATGTCGCGATGATTGTCGAAGAAGCTTTTTTATATTAAACGATAATTATAGTTTTTAATAAAACTCGTACATTTATAAAGGGGGAAGGAGGAAATAGGCGGTAGACCAAGCGTATAGTATATAGTTAATTGATTTGCGATGTGCTTTGTTTATACACCCTACGAATTGGGATTGGCGTTTTTTTGCCTTACCGGAGGTGCCCCGCCTAGTAGAAATAACGTCTAAATAGTAAAAACACAACGTCCAAATAGGCGGACTCTTCTATATAACAGGGTACTATATATATACCTCGTATCGCCCTACCAGACGCCCTCGTATATCTAAAGGTACAGGCCCTTATCAAATAACGTATCCGCCGTCTCCTCACGTGCGTAGTCCCGTGCGTACGCGTAGCGCGAGCGTGGTGCGGTGCGAGGGTCACGTGGATCGAGGTGGGACGGGAGTGGGGCTGGTATGCTGAGTCAGGCGTAAGGCATAGTCTTACGCCATGCCAGGGCCTTGGCCCATGACAACACGCCTTATTTGTTCTTAACAATATTCAGTACCGCCATCGCGAACAACTGCGTAGCCATCGTCCTGCTGCTTCTAACGGCTCAGCATCTACACTGTGAGAGATTGATGCCCCGTCGTTGGGTTTCTTATCCCACCAGTTTTCGTCATCTTATGGTGCGGGCGGCCACCTATTATTACTAATACATATTTGGGGCAAACTTGTCCTCCCGTACTACAGCGATAACAGGGCGCTAGCCAGCGACCGATAAGATAAGATAAGATTAACTGGTCAGGTGATAGCACTCGATTACATAATTATTGCACTCATAGTGCTCAATGATCCACATTAGGGTTGTGGAAAAGGCAACCCCACCAAGGCCAGGTGTGGATTTTTGTCATATTTCCTGTAAGAGGTTCTAAGTCGACTTGTAAAAATTTCCATGACCTTTCAAGACTCACGATCCGATTGCTCGAAACGTACCCAACAAGAAAACCACGGAGACAAACACAACTCGACATTACAATGGCCGACAGAGGAACCAGCGCACCCCGTGGCGGCGGCTTCGGATCTCGTGGTGACCGCGGCGGTGACCGCGGCCGTGGTGGCCGTGGTGGCCGTCGTGGTGGCCGTCGCGGTGGCAAGAACGACGAGAAGGAGTGGCAGCCGGTCACCAAGCTTGGCCGTCTTGTCAAGGCTGGCAAGATCAAGAGCATGGAGGAGATCTACCTGCACTCGCTCCCTATCAAGGAGTACCAGATTGTCGACTTTTTCCTGCCAAAGCTGAAGGACGAGGTCATGAAGGTTTGTTGCTTCTATACCCGATAATGAACGCGAGCATTTCAAAGGCATGGCTATGGCGTCTAGATTGGAAGTGTCAGTGGCTTGCTAGGTACTGTTCCGAGCTTGACAGCATGGCGAATGGCGACTTTGAATCGGTGCCCCGCGACGACGCAACGACGCCACTGCAGTCATCGCAGATGATGGTTTCCCCGTCATGTGCTTCGAGAATCAGACGTCATGCAAGCTGTGCTCAAGAAGTAGTTGACCGGCCCTGCGACATTGTCCTGGTGGGACCAGACAGGCTGCGGATTCTGACTCGGAACGACAACCAAGCGACGACCAGATGATGCAGGCCACACGACGCCGGACGCCTAGCCATGCCACAAGCCAAAATATTATTGCTTGGGTTTTGCCATACTAATATGTTCTCCTACTTTAGATCAAGCCTGTCCAGAAGCAGACTCGCGCTGGTCAGCGCACCCGGTTCAAGGCTATTGTCATCATTGGTGACTCCGAGGGCCACGTTGGTCTGGGCATCAAGACCTCCAAGGAGGTTGCCACGGCCATTCGTGCTGCTATCATTATTGCGAAGCTGAGCGTCATCCCCGTCCGCCGTGGTTTCTGGGGCACCAACCTGGGTCTGCCGCACTCGATCCCGACGAAGGAGAGCGGCAAGTGTGGCTCCGTCACCGTTCGCGTATGTTCCAGCCCACCCCCCCTCAAGGCCTCAATGTTGCAGCTTGCTTTTCTCGAGCTTTTGCATGCTGTTTAGTGTGACCGTCCGCCATTTACTAACTGCATTATCGCAGCTGATCCCCGCACCCCGTGGTACTTCTCTGGTCGCTTCGCCCGCGGTCAAGCGTCTTCTCCAGCTTGCTGGCATCGAGGATATCTACACGTCGTCGTCCGGCTCTACCAAGACGCTCGAGAACACCCTGAAGGCTACATTCGCTGCTGTCTCCAATACCTACGGCTTCCTGACTCCCAACCTGTGGAAGGAGACGCGTCTGATTCGCAGCCCTCTGGAGGAGTTTGCAGACACTCTGCGGGACGGTAAGCGCTACTAAGCGTAGTGTTAAAAAAATGGGTTGGTTGGCGGCTGCCCTCTGGCGTTTTGTGCTTTGCGAGGATAGCAAAATGGAAACCACCAGGCTAGGCTAGGCTTTTCAAATTATCAAAGGCCGCGGGCCAAAAAAAATTGCAAAAGGAACACAATCATGTTGACAAACGATCTGCTGTGATTCGGGTAAAAAAGGTGTGCATTGTGATAACATCATATACGAAGCTTCCTCACACTGGCAGCGCAGCACCTCTGCCTGCTATGCGACCGTAAACGACACATTCCAAGAGCGAGGATCCGCCGAGACGATTATCCCCGTGAATGCCCCCCGTGATTTCCCCAGCCGCCCAGAGCCCCGGTATAGGGCGGCGCACCGGATTGCCTGGATCAGAGTATAGGACTTGAGCGTTTTCGTTGATGGCGACACCCCCCATGGTAAAGTGGGTGACGGGTGTAACATGCCCGATGCAGACCTCCCTGGTATCGTCTTCCGGACCACCGGTCAGCTTCCAGTGACCAAAAGACGTCCGACCAAAAGGGTCCTGGCCGTGGCCGGCGACGATGGACGAATGGTGCTTGATGGCCTTTTGTGTCGCGTCGTCCAAATCACCAATCTTTGTGCGGGCGAGTAGCCCTTTCCACAGGTAGAAGGCAACATGGGAGGCTGCTGCTTCACAGGTGCCTGGGTCCAACAGGATCTGTATATCCCATTGCTTTGGAGCGCCTGGGTGGCTGCTTGGTGCGAGGTCCATGATAACATTGCTCACGTGCTCGCGCGTGGCCAGCTCGTTGACAAAGCGGCGGCCATTATGGAGCAGGATAGCTCCCTCGCCTCGGAGCATCTCGGCGGCAAGGAACTTGAGAGGAGCCAGAGGCGAGGCTGGATCGACAAAGCCAGTTGGATGTACCTGGACACTGTCCATGTCAAGAAACTGCGCACCAAGAGCTGACAGCAAGGCATGTGCTCCTGGCCGGGGATCGTTTGTCGAGGGAAGACCGGCCAGGTCGGGGCGGTATTGGGCTAGCATGCCCTGTGCATCACCGGCAAACCCACCCGTGGCAAAGACAACCGAGCCCGCCAGCGTTGTGAGCTGGGCAGGGTCACTGGCAGAACGGAACTCGACACCGGAAACGGACACGGGTGCAGCTGGTGATTGGGAAGGGTGTGTGGTGATCCGAGTGACCTCGCAGCCTGGTTTGAGGACGAACCGGTGATCGAGGCGGAGTTTTGCCAAAAGCTTTGTGACAATGTCTGCGCCAGGGGGCGTTTTGCCAGAGCCACGATGGGTTCGCGGCATGCTGTGGCCGCCCAGCTGGGTAACGAGGCTCAGGTCGACGCCAATGTCATCCACGAGAAAGTCCAGGGCAGAAGAAGAGCTCTCTGTCAGAAGACGTATGAGGGTTTCACGGTAGGGGCGGTCTACCTCGGAGAGCGACAGGCGCTTTCCTGCGCTCTTGATGGTATCAGAGAAGAACATGTCGTCTGAGTTCGACAAGACCTGGAAGCGCGTGGGCGCAGCGTTGATGCCAGACGACGCCTTTATGCTGTTCCCGCCGGGTTTGGCCGCACGCTCGAGGAGGACAACGGCTTGAGCGTTTGCACGGAGGGCAGCAAAGGCAGCAGAGAGACCAGCTAGACCGGATCCAACGATGATCACGGTCGCGGCCTGCTTGGTTGCTGGGGGCATGTTGGTAATGTGGTCTGTAGAAGGGCCGTGAGATACGGGATGGCTGAAGGGCGTACGACCCTGGAGACGCTGCGAGTAATGGTGGATTGCGAGAATCACGGCAATGGCCACGGAGAACACGACAGTGGTGCGGACGTTTGTAAAGCGGTACATTTGCTCGACGAGAGACATTTATCATGGCTGCCGGGCTGCGCCGTTCGCTCTAAAAGGCCACGACAGGAGCGCGCCATCATTGTTCGGGGCCGGCCTGGCCTTGTCAGGCCATTGATCAGGAGACAGTTCAGCAGACAACAAGGGCAATGTAGTGTGGTGGTGATCAGGTGATTTGTCGCCGGATTGGACAGGTCGTACGATGTACGATGTACGATGTACGATGTAGTCGTACTTGTACTTGTAGCTCTGCACCAGCATCTTATTCGTATTGATTTGTCGGTTAGTTGCTTGAAATGGTTCCAGCGGTGTCGGTCGATTGATATTGATTTACCGTCTTGACCTTACGAGTACGAGTACGAGTATGCTACTCGTAGCTGCTCGTGTTACTACTTGTATCAGTATCGCGGCAAGTGGTGCTGTTGCGCCGTATTTCGGTACATTTCCCCGCATCTCACACGTTACCCCGGACCTTCCTTCCCGTTCCGCCTTCTTTCCCGTTTCGCCTTCTCGCACCATCGGCTGCGACCGGCAAGGCGTGAGTACTCGTATTAGCAGTCGCGTTAAGCAGTAACTACTCCGTATGCATCCTTCCCTTTTGGTCTTTACGTAGTATATGATTGCATTAATCATTTACTCGTACATACTTCTGGCGATCACTGGGACTCTCTACAAGTACTCTGCAGGGTTAGTTATTTGCCGTATGATAGAAAATAATATCATAAAAATCCCATGAATATGCATGGACGCGGGCTGCCACGTCGACCCTCATCTGCAGGATATCTGTCACTTATGTGGAAAAGCATGAGCAAAGCGCATTGTGCAAATACTATCAAGTATCGCTGGCCGATGCCATATCGTAAGATGCCAGCAGACAAACAAAGCACGAGTGCGGTGCGGGGAAGTTGAAAAGCCGCGGGTCATAAGGCATGCAGGTCTTGATCGACATGCCAGCTTGGAAAATTTCGTAAGAAGTCGTTATTCAAAGTTCCATGACGCATGTGGCAGCCCCGGACAGCGGCGATCGGGACGAAAAGCACCGAGGAGATCGGGAAATCACGTCCGCGAGCCTGTTTCCTCCCTCTTGCGACGCAGTTCTTTTTGCAGTCAGCCCGAGAAAGCTACCCGCAAACTACGGTGTACCCGTACAATTGCACGTATGCGTATCCCGTTGTCCCAACTCGGGGCTGAATTATCCTGTCAGAAGTCTTTGCTCTCGGTGTGCCAAGTACTCGTATGGCCCGACGGCTGTCGTCTGGCTCCTTCTCTGTACCCTCCCAAAACTAGCTCATCCTTGTCTCCGAAAGGGTGTGCTGGAATGACAACAGTCTCACCGTGTGTTGTATTCGTATTATTACTGTGTACGAGTACTGGATTGAAATGCTCCACGGAGCAAGCATCATAGCGCCTCCCTTTCATCTTGCCGTGCGCGCATGCCATGGACCACGAGGCCCTCGAGTGAAGAACAAGTCGCTATCCACTTCGTGTGTAAGACGCATGTCACCCTATGCATTACCCCGACCTTTCATCCTGCCTCTCCCCAGCACCCCATCCGCCACATCCATCCCTTCCGCGGCCAGCCGCGGCCAGCTCACTCCCACCCCGCGTGACTCGTTTTTATCACCTCATGTCTATCACCGCATATATCCCCAAACCCACCGTCGCCTGGCAAGTATACTTACTCCGTAATATAAACGCTAAAAACCGAGCGGCTCCAGGCTGCATGGGGTTTCTACATATAGAAATGTACGAAAACGGCATTCTTCTCAGAATAAGCCCTTCTACTTACGGCGTACGAGTGCATCATCTCATTGGATTTTCCCTTTCTCTTTGTTTCCCCCCCATCGTCTTGTTTTTATTTTTTGCTTTCTTATTTTTCTTTGGTGCCCTCCACCCAATCTCCCCATCCCCCCCCCCCTAGTCCCCCAGTCCCCAGCTCCCAGTCCCCAGTTCCCAAAGCAGACTTTGCCGCATTTCCCCTCAGAGACATATAAACGCCAAACTCCCTCCTCCCCCTTCCTTTTGTCTGGCTTTTCTCGCCTTCGTCGGTCCCTTTCTTCTCTCTCTCTCTCTCTCTTTGTCTTTCACCAACCCCCTCCTCCTCCTCGTCCCACACCTCTCAGGCCTCCCCCGTCCCTCTTCGCCTGTTCGCCTCGCCGATAATCAAGTTCCCCTCTTTCCATCGTTCATCATGGCCGCTACCCAGCCTGCACCTCCTACGGGCGTCGACAAGGACACCGGTAGCGTCGCCGGTGGCAGTGTCATCGGGTCCAATGCGAACGGTGGCCAGACTGTTCATCGCTACGACTACGGCGGCAACCCGCTCTACCAGACCCAGTCGTACCAGGACCCCGATGGCCGTCTTCCTGCATTTGGTGGCGAATTTCAGCCTGGTCTTTACAAGCCTATCACCCATCGCAAGTTTGCAAACCCGGCACCTCTCGGCCTTAGCGCGTTCGCCCTGACCACGTTTGTCCTGTCACTCATCAACCTTCAAACCCGTGGCGTATCCGAGCCCAACATTGTCGCATCTCTTGCACTCGGCTATGGTGGTCTTGTCCAGCTGCTAGCTGGCATGTGGTATGTTCATTCAAACCCCCCTTCCCCGGTCTAGTTTCCCCCTTCTAACGTTTTTGTCTTAAAGGGAGATGGCTGTCGGCAACACCTTCGGTGCTACTGCCCTGTCCTCGTACGGTGGCTTCTGGATCTCCTACGCCATCATTCTTGACCCCCATTGGAACCTTACCGGCTCCGACGGCCCCTACGCTGCGGCCAATACTGGCGGTGATCCGTTGATGGTCGAGTCTGCTCTGGGCTTTTACCTCACCGGCTGGTTCATTTTCACCACTCTCATGCTGCTGTTGACCCTCCGCTCTACGGTCATGTTTTGCGGCCTGTTCTTCACGCTGGACATCACCTTCCTGTGTCTTGCCAGTGCTGCTTTTGCCAAAGACGGCGGTGCCCCCATTGCTGCCACTCACCTCAACAAGGCCGCCGGTGTCTTCGGCTTGCTTGCCGCCTTCCTTTCTTGGTACAACGCCTTTGCCGGTGTTGCTGACTCCACGTACGTTTTCTTGCTCGCTACCATGTTCGCTTCTTTCGCCGTGCATACCTTTTTCCTCTTCTCTCCTCTCCGCTCTTCTCGTCTCCTCGTCTCCTTTTTCCTTTTCTCTCTTATCCCCGTTGTTTTTACCAGCGCCATGGCCAACAGTTGAGCCATTGCGGTTCCGTTGCCTCCGCCCCCCAGTTTTTACACTCTCCAATCATCTCCAATTGCCATGCCTCAATTGGCCTCCAACTCTTGTCTATCCCCCACGGCTCCACACTGCGCTGCTTAGCGTCTTTTAGCGTTCCCCCTCAACTTTTTTTTTTAATCATTTGATTATTCCTCTTACCGACCCCCACCGTCTCGTTGTGAGTTTGCTAATCGTGCTCTTCCTTTTACAGAAACTCATTCTTTGTCATCCCTGTCTTCCACTTCCCCTGGTCGGAGAAGGGCTACGAGGCTCGCCGGGCCAACAAGCGGCAAGAGTAATATGCCCCCTCGGACAGGCATACCGCCTTTCCGGACCACGATACCGACGCGTGCCGTGCTGCCTTGCAGCGTGACGACGCGTAAATTATATTATTGTATTCTCATGACATTTTGCCTGTATATACCTGGACACTATCGTCCGTTGATGCTGTAATTTTTCCCGCCCCGTCGTGGGCGTCGACGCTTTTGTTAATTATCGTCGGGATGTATTTGTATATCTCTTCACGTCTAACGATCGAATTTCCAATGCCCGGCTTCTTGGATGGTGCCTCTACGTAGGGCTGGTGACTACAGAACATCGTTTACCGCTAGCTCGAAAATGCGTGCCGTCATTGCTGACCCAAGACATGCCATCCATCTTGGATCATGTGCTTGCCAGTATGGTTGCGGCTCTGCTCTGCAGAGAGGGCAACCCCAACCACGACTGCGGCAAGTATAAATGTGCTGCATCATATCACACCTGCATGTGTGCACAGTCTCGAGATTAGCAGGCCCGGGCACGCCATTGCCGCCATGGGCATGACGTGTTTGATGGAAGCGGGCAGATCGACTACTTGTGCTGGAGAAGTTTCTCCCGCTCACCGCAACCATTCTTCGACGAGAGAGCCGGGGGCATGCCACACAGAACAGAGGCGAAGAAACCGGTATAGAAGACCGGAGGCCCAACGCTCTAGTCTTATCAGTCTGGTTGTCGTCAAGGCGGCCTTTGCAGGAGCCCTTGTCGCCGAATTCGCGCTCTCGCCAAAGCTGGACGATTTCTTTGAAAGAAAGTCATAGGCACTGGGCACTTTTTTTGCCAGAACTAAGGCGGCAAAGCAACCTATCCCCTGGAGATCACTGCTCTGTGCTTGTCTGGCTAGGTCCCCCCCCTCCTTCTCCGCGCCTCCCCTCTACGCTTTGCATGGGCAGCTCAGGCAATAATGCACAGCAATTGCGCCATCCGCCATCTATTTTCCAAGGCCATCAGGTATTTCTATCATGTAGGCTCTCCTTCCCTGTCTTCCGTCTCCCGCGCAGCAATCCAAGCTGTGTTCATCATTTCATACGTTTTTGACAACCGCACACCCAGGAAAATCATCACGTTGTCGCCTCGTCGGCAACATCCGGGCATACTCGCCTTTCCCAACGGTATCGTGCTATACGCCGCGACCTCCTCCCTGCAATGGCCACGGAGATCCAACAATCCCTAGTTGAAAAGAACGCGGTGTATGCCTCCAGCTTCACAGGAGGAAGTCTTCCCCTTCCACCGAGCAAGAAGTATTTAATTGGTAGGTCCGTCTCCAACCTCTAGTGCTGTTCTTTGTATTTCGAAAGAACTTCAAGGCAACGGGCGGTGGCCGTGCTACTAACGGCCGTGTGTGCTTCAGTGACTTGTATGGACGCCCGCATCAATGCTGCTTCCGCCTTCGGCATTGACCTTGGTGATGCTCACGTCATCCGCAACGCTGGCGGAAGTAGCCGCGATGCCTTGCGCTCCATCTTGATTTCTGAGCAGTATTTGGGAACACGCGAGATTCTTCTCGTCAAGCACACTGACTGTGGCATGCTCACCTTCTCCAACGAGGGCGCCCACGCCCTCGTCAGAGAGAACCTGGGCCCAGAAGCAGCTGTTGAAGTTGCTGCGCTTGATTTTTTGGCTTTCCCAGACGTGGACCAGGCCGTCCGTGACGACCTATTGTTCTTGCAGGCGCAAAAAACCATTCCGGATGACATTGCCATTAGTGGCTGGGTCTACCATGTCGAGAATGGCCTTGTGCGCCGCGTCGTCTAGGTCACGCAGAGTCGTCCCGATGGTGCCGATGGGCGAGGGTTACACATCGTTTTTGGTTAATCCTGTGCAAAATGCTATGCGATCAATTGTCTTTATATGGAAGCAGTACTATCAACAGTATAACAAGCAGTGCTTAAATTGATAGATTTGAGTATATTTTGGCATGCATGGTTGTTGCTGATGACAAGTAGGGACACGTGAGTGAACCGATACTGCGTCATTCCGCCATATGTGTACGAGTAGCCAATAATGCGGGGAAGCGAGCCCCTCCCGACGCGTCTACAAGGCGTGCTTCATTCTCCATCACACCCAAGATACTACAGATACGAGTACACGCTTGCATGACGGCAAGGCATAACAAGTCCAGCGGAGATCCAGAAAGAGGCAGACGCTTAGTAGGGCCTTTCTGACCACGGCGACCACGGCAGACCACAGACCACGGCGACCACGGCAGACCACAGACCACAGCAGACCACGGCAGACCACAGCCAGCCCGGCATTACTAACCACACGCGAAGCACAGAGCGTGGCAAGAAAAGGATGGACGAGAGAAGCCAAGACACGCGCCCCAGCCCGTCACCGGAGACACTGACGATGGCGCTCAGAGGCATTCGCGCTGCCGACCATGCCGGAAGCTGGTATACGTCGGATGCTCAAACACTTTCCTCGGAACTTGACGAGTGGCTGGACAGCGTCCCGGCCCAAGTCGATGGGCAGAGTCTCCCCATCTCTGGCGCCCGAGCAGTAATTGCACCGTGAGAACCTCCTGCCACTCTGCCCATTTCAGTGCTCGCGCCATTGTCGTTGTCCTATGCTGCCCGCGGTCACGGCCTCCAGCTAACATTGATGTGCCCGCGCATCCCATGATAGACATGCTGGCTACCGCTACTCCGGCCCCTGCGCAGCGTGGGCATACAGAGCCCTCGATCTCCGCCGGGCCAAACGGGTCTTTGTGCTCGGCCCGAGCCACACATACTATTTGCGCGGATGCGCCCTGACAACGTTTGACAAGTTCGAGACACCGTTTGGCCATTTTCAGGTCGATGCCGGTATTGTGGCCCGGCTTCGCGAAACGGGCGAGTTCTCGGACATACCGCGCCACAACGACGTGCGCGAGCACAGCCTCGAGATGCACTTGCCATACATCTGGAAAGTGCTGGAGAGAACACTGGGTGAAGATGCAGCCTGGCCGACGCTGGTTCCGATCATGGTTGGGGACGGCGACGGGGCTGCCGAGAGAGCGTTTGGCGCGACCCTGCTTCCCTATTTCCAAGACCCAGACAATGCGTTTGTCGTCAGCTCCGACTTTTGTCACTGGGGCCGCAACTTCCAATACTACCACTACTGCCCTGGCTCTGATTTCACCAAGATCCGCGAGCTCTCGTCGCGTAGCGGCTCACGTCCGGGGCCTGCTGAGCCGCCCATCCACGACTTCATCCGCACCTTGGACGAGGCGGCGTTTGCTGCCATCGAGACGGGGGCACAGACGGCATTTGTCGACTACCTCCATATGACAGAGAACACGGTGTGTGGACGCCACCCCATCAGTGTCACCATGGCAGCGCTAGAGATGCTGGCAGCAAAAAATAGCGCCAGTGAGGGGCCAGCAGGCGGCCATCGTTTTGCCTTTGTGAGGTATGAGCGCAGCGATCTTGCACGGTCGACGTCCGACTCGAGCGTCAGCTACGGCGCTGCGTATGCCATCTTTTAGTTTGGGCCGGGGGTGGGACCGGCAGCCTCTATTATTGTGTCCAGGCTTCTGGGCTGCGTTTTTAGGCATCTACAAGCACGAGTATTCCGTATTCCGTACTACGAGTACTCGTACGGGGGGGGGGGCACAGCGCAACCGTACGGAGTACTCCTATGCTCCTGTCCACAAGTTCCCTGTTGTTCCTGTTTCTTCAAATGACCCTATTCTCTGCACTTCCGTTCACGTGGCAAATGGCAAATGAAATGTTTTGTTAAATGACTCCATCCACCGTCGTAGATTACGAATATTTCACACGTCTCGGCCAAAACCATCAGTGGTCACATTACGAGCATGGACAGTCACGCGATGACATCCATTGCTACGGAGTAGATTACGGCGCAGCTCTCACCTTCTAGCGATGGCTCGCCCATTGGAACTACAGTCGCACGGCCGTGAAAACGACCTCGACTCATCTAACACCACTCATTCAACCGCCGATCGGCACTAAGAAACTGCGTCGGTTTGGATAACGACCGCGTTCAAGACTTGGTTCGTGTACGGAGTACGGAGTACGGGTAATTCGAAAGATTTGGATGTACGGAGTGATCACTCATAGACTGGGCAGGACCTGGTCTACGAGGCAGGTGCACAGAATATCCCATTTTCGGTTGGTTCGTGCTGACTCCGTACCGGAGTATCATTATACAAGACTTTATTCGTACTCGTAGAAGGCTACGGAGTAGTTACCTTGAGCCCAGCCGGGCGTATGGTATCGGTATGCCTACGGAGTACTCTGTATCGTACTGCAGCCCTCTCTAGCTGCATACTCGCACGCGTAGGCCCTCCAGCCATAAAGTCATGTCCGCCTCTCGTGTCCAGACAGGCCTTTCCATCTGCTATATTTAACCTCGCCCTAGTCCTACTACGGCCAGGCCCATGTGTGCTGTCGGTTTGATGTTTGTTACGGAGCGATTCAGCTTCGGTCTCCGCTGTCTCCGCTTTTATGGGCTATGACCCTGAACGCTTCGCTGCTGATTGAGATCACAGCCCCTTTTTGGCACTTTTACGACGCGCCTTGCATCTTCTATCCTTTCCTGTCTTCTCCTGACTTCTCCTGCTCCCAAGCTGTTGCAGCCTCTCACATCTGCTCACGTTTTTTTGGACCTCGTTCCTCGTTCTTGCCGGCCCCTGTCTCTCTTTCCTTTCCCCTTCATCCCCTTCCTTTTCCTCTTTCGCTTCCTCTTCTCATTTCCATTTCCACGTCCCCCGTCCTCACTCAAATCCACTCAACCTCTCCTTTGTCGTTGTTTCTACTCCGTACTCGTAACGGCTCTTACCTCCCCTCCCTTTCTCTTTCTGCTCGTACGGAGTACTCTTTCTACTTCGTACTATTTTCCGCCTTCCCTGCTTATTTTCATCTCCACCACCAAGTAACACCCGTCCGTCTGATTACGACCTCTCGCGACTCGTTTTCACCTTATCTCTATCTGTCTTTCGCTTTTCTGCGACATATCTGCAACACAGCCCATCGGCATTCAGGCATATCTTTTAGTCCCTACTGCGTCTACCGTTCTCTCGAGGCCTGAGAAAACATACAGTCCGCGAATATGAGTGTAAGTGTAACATCACCCTGTCACCAAGGCCCCGGCGGCGTGTTTCAACCCCCCCTTTACGTTTTTGCTCAGTTTGTTCTTTCCTTTTTTTCTCGTCTCTGTCTCTGTCGCTGCATCTACTCCGTACATCTTTCTTCTTCACCGTCTCCAATTCTGCACAGCACAAGCTTGTTGTGACACGCTTCTACTTATCTCTTATATCGTCTTCCTGTTTGTTTTTATTGCCTTGTCGTAATACATCTCTATTTTCTGTTGGACTTTCCTACCTCTCCGACCCCTTTTCTCTCTGTATTTTTGCTGCCGCTGCGTTGCCGCTGCGTTGCCCAGCGCCTACCAGTCGCCACCCCTCTGGTCTTTTGCTCTTCTCACTGCCATACAAGCAGCTTGACAACAAACGCACACACTAACATCATGGCACAGTACGGGTCAGTCATTCTCAATATATCACCTTTGCGCGTCACATAGGACGGACATTACGATCTATACCGGCATATCATATGATATCGAGTTGCGATGGCATTGGAGCCGTGAACTGATTGGAGCTTTTGGGGGCGCAAACACCTGCTGACGTTTGACCAGGTACAGCAACAGACAGAACCCGTTCGACGAACGGAACAGCCCTCCTGATGACGGCTATGGCAGCCCTGCCCGGGGCCCGCCTCAAGCCTCGTTCGGTCAAGGACCCCGCCCGGGCGGCGGCGCTCGCTACAATCAGGCCTCCATGGGGCACGATGACTATGCAGGTACATTCTATACTCTCCGTCGACATGCCGAATGAACCGCCCTCAGTGCAGGAGTTGACTTTTTTTTTCAGATGCCGGAAATGTCGAAATGGCCTCGCTTACCCAGAACGTGGACTCGTTCGCTTCCGCCGATCCCAACGCCATCCTCAACGAGTGCCGGGATATCGACCGCGGCATCGATCAGATTGACCAGAACCTGGGGCAACTGCGCATGCTTCAGGACCGCTCCCTCAATGAAGCAGACACCGCCGGCTCGGCGACCGAGAGACAGCTCGACTCGCTTGCATCCGAGACTATGGCCCTATACCGCCAACTGACCGACCGCGTCCGCCAGGTCAAGAGCCAACGTGAAGCTCAGCAGCCCAAGAATGCACCCCAGATCGGCCGCGTCGACCGCCGCCTGAAGCAAGCGATCCAGTCTTACCAACAACTTGATTCTGCTTTCCGCAAGAAGACACAAGACCAAATGGCTCGCCAATACCGCATTGTGCGCCCCGAAGCTTCGGAATCCGAAGTTCGCGCTGTCGTTGAGGATACTGCGGGCGGCAACCAAATGTTCCAGCAAGCTATGATGCAGAGCGATCGTCGTGGCCAAGCTCGGGCTGTGCTCAGTGCAGTCCAGGACCGCCACGATGCTCTGCAGAAAATTGAGCAGCAGATGCTCGAGTTGGCACAGCTTTTCCAGGACATGGACACGCTGATCGTTCAACAGGATGCACAAATTGCACAGGTTGAGCAGAAGGCGGAAGAGGCTGTCGACAACATTGACAAGGGCAATGGGGAGATTGCGGTGGCTGTCACGACTGCGAAGAAGACTCGCAAGAAGAAGTGGATTTGCCTGGGCATCTCTGGTAAGTTTTATAGCTGTCCGGCAGCAGGATTTTGTCCTGCTCAATTTCTATTGCGCGTAGCATGCTAATTTGTGCCTCCCCTGTCCTAGTTGCCGTTATTCTCATCATTGTCATCATTGTTGTTGTCTACGTTGTCATCAACAACCAGAACAACAACAAGAAGCGTTCTGTCATGTCCCGTGGGCTCGGCGCCGTCGACGATCTTCCCATTGCACACGCATACGAACAAGTCAAGGCGGTCGTTCGCAAAGCAGACGAGGTCGTGTCTCGGTCGAACATGCCCATGTCCCTGCAGAGGTCACGGATTGCTGGCCGGTTGTCGGGACGCTATGTCATCAATACCGACTTTACTCCAGACGACGGTTCATCGTGATTGTTTGGTTTGGCTGCCACTCTGTGGCTGACGTTTGCACTTCAAACTAGCCCAGTACCGTTGCCTTGCGTCTACCCTTTTGCGGTGCCGTCGTTGCTTGGACTGTAACAAGCTTGCACTGAAACTCCAGCAGAGCGACCTGGGCACTCATATACCCCAAGCACTCCTATGCCTGCGCCTTATATGTTATGTAATGCACGTGAAAGAGCTTCCGTGCATCACTTCCGTATGTCCTGGTGCCGTGGGCTGGGCAGCAGTGTCCTATATTTCTTGTTTTTCAGGTTTTGGTTTATTCACCTCGTTGAAAAATGGCGCATTGTCTTTTCCATATGTTCGTTCGTGCGGTGTATCTCTTTTTTCCCTTTTCATTGTCCATTTTCACATTGCTTCTCTTATCTGCAGGCATGTTTGTCTGCGCACCTCGTTCTTTTGTGCGGTTTTCTGCGTTACATCTGTTTAATCTATTGTCATTCCTTTGCAAGTCTATTTTTTTTTGTCTAGATACTAGGATTCTGTGGCTTCTAGTAGAAGCCTTTTGTCAAACTGGCCTGTGGTTTTATTTTATATACTGCTTGAGGGGTTCTTGCTACTATCATATCCATATTTGCCGAGAAGTTTGGTATCAATAACAGCGCCTAAGCACGGCCAGGCCTATTTGCAATAACTTACAACCAAGCGCGCACGCCTTATGTCCAGCATGCTTTCAACTAGACCTTCAGACCGTATTCTCCTCCGGCCGCTTCGGTTCCAGCTCTGGAGTGAGTGTTCTTCGCGCCTCGGAATTTTGCACAGCGCTCCTGAGAAGAGACATGCGCGTCTCGAAAGTGCGTACAAGATCGTCGTAACTGTCGGTTCGCTGCGGAGAGTCATTTTTACCGTCTTGTAGCGTGGGCGTCTCTCTGTTTTGATGCGAATTACTCGCAGGGAGCGAGGCGGCCGGGATGCTCAACCCCTCAATAGTCAGAACCATTGCACGGGCATCTTCGTCATCGATAGCATCACTCGCCAAAATTGGCTCCAGCGGCTGGAGCTTGGTGTCAACAACAGCCCAGTCTGGGGACAAGCTAGAAGCCCATGCAACCGAGTACCCGCGGCCATCTGCTGCCGGGACCAAGTCGAGCAGAATGGAGCGATCATGCCAGTCGTTTCCCGTTTGGAGGGCCGAGCTGAGGGGCCCATCTCGGCTCTGCGGTATATGGTCAGACAAGCATGTCCCAGAGATTATGTCAGAGTCATCGTCAGAGAAGACATATCGAACTCGGGGGTAGTAGGTGGCAGAGGACGAAGACGAGGGGTTGACGTCAGAGACGACAGTGTAAAACGGCTTGAGCGTGGGCGCTGGGGGACTGGGACGGATGGTGGAATCCTGAGGTAAGCTCGGGTTGATTGCATCTGCCGGGAGGTGGGCAGCAGTGCGGCGGTGCGGGAGGTCCGCGGAGCCATTTGTGTCGCCTGCTGCAACAGGTTGTGGGCTCTGACGGCGAGGCCTCTGCTGCGAGCCGGCAAGGTGCGTTTCCGGGGTTGGGCCGTCCATCTTGGCTATGTGCCCCTAGAGGAAAAGAGCGTGGCAGCTGGCAGCTGGCGGCAGAGAGAGGCTTGGAAATGGTATTACTGGCGTTGAATGGTTGCCTGCTCCTACTGCTGCTGGCCAGTAGTAGCGACGTCACTGCGTTTGAGGAGCTGTGGATGCGGCGCGGTTGCGCTAGCGCAGCGACCAAGCGTGGTGGACGAGGACGCCGCAAGGCTGTGGAGAGATTTTCACGTGATTGGACGATGCTGCAGCGGCCGCAACTACAATACACCATGTTTCATCGACGTGAGGAATCCCAGAAAGTCGGATCACAGCGGAAAGATCATGCCCAGTTATCAGTTTTTTCTTCTACTTTTTTTCTCCATCTTCTTGAATTGAAATTGAATGGCTCGCTGCTGAACATGCTAAAATACTTCAGGAAAAGGGCTTGCTCACAGGGTGGTGGGCAATTTTCCTTATTGTGCTGTTTCTGCCATCGGGACAGCGTTTTCTTGGAGGTCCGACGCTGGTGCCGCCAAGTCATCTCCCTCCCACTCGAATTCTGCGGGTGTGGATCGTAAGTATGGTTCCCAGACTATTCGTGTTTGTTCTTCCAAGCACAGCTTGCGACAAGGGGGTAAAACGTACTCTGACGACACATTGGACATTGGCCCTTGGCGGCTTCTTGTTTGATCCATTCAGATATGCAATGCTGTTACGAATGGCATTAGCAGATGTGTCGTCATCATACACAGACAAGACTGCACGAGTGGGTGCCGCACCATGTGGAAGTTGTGACCGCATTTGCCAGACACTTGTGTAGTAGTTTGTTAGCAGTTGATCACAAACGCCCAAGACAGCCGCGTGATGGGACGCACATAAGCTGCAGGCGTCGCCAGGGTATTTGCAGGTCGGACAGGTGCCGTCGAACTGGTTTTGGCAGATGCCGCACACGTCGTCCTCGGGGAGGTCCCAGCGCCATGTGGCCACGCTGTGCCACTTGCAGATCTTGACCTTCATCGGAGTCGGCGTTGTGCGCTGTCCAGAGGGAGTGCCTGTCGCGCGCAGTAGTGGTGGTGAACACGGGGTCAAGTGCGGCGGCGTGTACTCGTACTGACGCTGGTGCTGCCATAACCTCACGGTGACCTGTAGCTGTGTTTTGCTTACATAACACAGACGCGAACGTAACATGCAGTACGGAGTACGAGTACTGAGTACTACCCCGTACGAGTAGTGTGGCAGCTGTGAGCCAACCAATCAGGCGGCCTTGCTTTGCGTCTTGCGACCCAGAAATTAGAAAGAGAGAAAACCCCGCAGAATGTTTCCCAATTGTCACCTCTCCAAGATTCCAAGAGTCGTGTGGTGATCTCACCCAGCGACGCAGCACATCCGTGTGTCTTTATTTCTTTTTTTCATTGGTAAGACCTGCAACTTGATGCATTGCGCACACGAGAGATCGCGGTTATGATTGTCACCGACCGGAGCTGTGTCCAAAGCAGCAGGACGATAGACGGAGAGGACAAATTTCAAAGGTTGGCCTCTTGACCCGTGCGTGGGCTCTTGCTCTCTCCCTTGATCCCTATCGTCCGTCCTTTTGGTCTCTTCTTTTGCGTTCCGGGTGCATGCTTCTAGCTTCCGCAACCCTTCTGCCGACCGGTGTCGGCTGTGCCAGCGACGTAGACATGCAGACATGACAGGAGCACTGCTGATTTTCAAGTCTTTACCCCCCCCCCTCCAAAGCTGTATAGTGTCATCCAATCCAGGCTCAGCTGGCCATATCCAATACACTGTCACCCCTTTCTGCCTTTGCGACACTGGGCCATGTTCCGGATGCCTCGACTAGTCCTGTCCCGGACCGGCGCTGGGCCTGCCTCGCACCTCCGGCGCTCGTTCTCGTCCTATCTTGTCGCCCCCAAGGAACTCAACGAGGCCCTCAAGAAAAACCCACCCTCGTCTATAAGTACGGACTCCCGCGTGATCCCACTGTGCGCTTCGTGGTTTCTTCCCAACGACCCCGAGGGCCGGACCGGTATCCAGGTATTCCGGAAGCAGCGGATCCCCAAGGCGCGCTTCTTCGACCTCGACAAGGTCATCGACCGGCGGTCACCCTACCCCCATATGCTGCCCAGCGCAAAGGACTTTGCCGCGGCCATGTCCGAGCTGGGCATTCGCAAGGAGGACACTGTCGTCGTGTACGACTCCAAAGAACTGGGCATCTTCTCGGCCCCTCGTGTCGGCTGGACGCTGAAGATCTTTGGCCACCCCAAAGTTCATATCCTGAACAACTTTCGGGTCTGGGTTGAGGACGGCCTGCCGACCGAGACCGGCGAGATGTACAGCGTTGAATGCTGCGCCTACCCGATTCCCGAGATCGACGAGTCCAAAATTGCCAGCTACGAGGACGTCCAAAAGATCGCACTGGACCACAACAAGGAGGGCGCCGAGGGTGTCCAGATAATAGATGCACGATCACGTGGCCGCTTCACGGGTGAGGCTCCCGAGCCGCGCCCGGGTCTGTCGTCAGGCCATATGCCTGGGGCCATCAACATCCCGTTCGACGCCGTTCTAGATCCGACTACCAAAGCCTTTCTTCCCGCCGAGGGCCTACGCGCCGTCTTCGAAAAGAACGGCCTCGATGCTGAGAATCCCATTGTCTCGAGCTGTGGCACCGGTGTCACGGCCTGTGTCATCGAGACGGCATTGGAGGAGGCGCAGTTTGGCAATGCCGAGTCGCGCAGAGTCTATGATGGAAGCTGGACGTAAGTGTTTATTCTTTTTTTCTTTTCTCGTTTTCTACTTGGATTCCCCTTACTAACATGTTTGTAGTGAGTGGGCACAGCGTGTTCGCCCTTCCGACCAGCTGATCGAGAAGACTGGTGAAGAGTAACCCTCTGCCCGGGCACTGTTGTTACTTTCTTAACCGGCCAGCACTTTCGGCCTCTCGCGTGTCTTTGAAATTATTCGTCGTTTTCGTACATTGCTCTTTTTGAACCGACAGTCGATGAGTACTCTTCTTGTTTGAATTTCGTTATTCTGTGTAAATAGCATCATATCCACTCTGCCATACCAATTGGAGCTTTATGACCTGGTAGTAACAATTGTAGCCCTGGCCTCTTGGTTGATATCGTTGTGGTCGATGGATGATAACACTCGCACAATGTCTACGAAGTACACGACAGGCTCCAAGGTGGGGATACACTTTACGCGTCTCCACCCATCGCGTCCCAGCACTAAACGCGTCTTGATACTCGAATTTTAGCCCAGCCACCTATGGGAGTATGGAAAAATGATCGGTACATAATATGCGGACACACAGCACCCGGACACAATCTCCCCCTTCCCAGCAACCCCTAAACAACAACAACAACCGAACAACGACAAGCCGTAACAAACAACATCAAACAACATCAAACAGCATCAAACAGCAGCAACAGGCAAAACTCCTTTTACAATGGCCAGCATAATGAAGCGCAAGCGGTCCGACTCAGAGCTCTCGTTCTCGAGCAGCACAACACTCTCTTCGCCATCCAGGCCCGCAGCAGCCTTGGACTTCTCGGCGGCGGCGGCAGGAAGCACTGAGCCCTATACATCGGCATACCCTCGCGGATATCGCGCTCCATCGCACCTGAACAGCCGGACCATGAAACGCACACGCAACGGCCGGCCATCCGACGCCGAAGTGTTTGGTAAGTCTTACGAGGCCCTCCTCCTCGGGCGCTTGACTAAGCACGCGTGCTAACCAACACCCGCCCTAGAACGCACATTGGGTCTGTTGTATGCTGCTCAGGGGTCCGCGCATCACGATCCGATGCCACCACACGAGCCTACAAGCCAGTGCAACGGCGAGGAGAGCTGTGGCAGCGAGGCACCACTGTCCCCGGCAGCACAACAATACACAGAGAACGGTGTGCCCCCGAACCAGCCTTCACTACACCGATTTTGGGCTGCTGCCCGACCGGCCGTGCACCGGCCACAAGCACTGGTGGCAGCTGCAGCCATGTCTAGCTGTACCAGCATTGCAACGGAGAACGACGGCGATCACTGCATGATGGATGGCATCGACGCAGCTGGTCCGGAGCCCATAGGAGCATGAGGTGCGCGCGTGTGCTTTGGGAGCTTCTGCGGCGTTTTATCGGGCCACATCTTGTATTGGATGTATTGTCTCTATTCTATATTTTTGTATACCTTCTATCATCTTGCCCGAGGCAAAGGGCAACGCAGCATTTTCTTTTCAGCAGTATGTTTGTATCATATCCAGATCAACCTAATAAAGACAAAAGACATACGTACTGCAGCTGCCAGCCCGGCTTTAGAGCGATCTGAAACATATCTTCTTCTGTCGAGGGTCGTTCTCGGCCACCGTAGCCGCAGCTGGACGGCCTCGCTTCTTTTCAGCACCGGGCGCGGCCTTTTTTTTGTCCGGGCCTAGCCAACCCGGTCCCTGTTCGTCTACTGCAATGGTCTCCTGAACAGCCTCTCGGATTGTACCGCGAGACAGACATGTGTCGATGTGACTGTTGAACTGCCTCTCCTCGGCTGGCTGTGGCCGGCGACAGACCGGGCAGGACCACCACTCACGCGGGGAGCTAGCCCGCCCCGGCGTGTTGCCCACGGGGTTGGGCGTCACCAGTCTGCCATGCAGACGCGGAGATGCAGTGGCCGGGCCCGCGTCATAAACATTATCGTGCACATCCGGGACCACCTCTGTACCGACGCCGGTGGAAACCGTCTGGTCGCCAAATTCCTCTGCTGGCCAGACCTCCCACTCCCCGTCGTCATCGACAAGACCCTCAGCCTCGTCACCGCCATCCCTCGGGGCCGGCGCGTGACTGACCCCCGAATCACTACCCCCAGCGACAGGCTTCACGCCAAAGAAGGCGAGAGCATCCGGGCGTTTGGTGCTGACAAGATGCGTGCAGCGAAGGCCCATCAGCCGGAGGGTCATGCCGGGTACTTCCTGCTCCAACCGGCTGAGCATCGGCAGCGCATGGCTGTAGAGGTCGTCTGCCTCGTGTATGGCCCGAGGGACAACGACCTGTCGCGTGTGCACCTCAAACGTGTGCAGCTTGACCTTGAGGACGAGCGTGCGCCCCTTGCACGACGCGCGCTGCAGGTCCTTTTCGAGTTCTCCGGCAATGTGCCTCAGTTTCTCGCGCAGTGCCGCAGAGCCGGACATGCTCGCGAACGTGCTCTCTGTCCCGACGCTTTTTCGGTTGTATTCCTCAGCAGGCTGCACGCGTGTTCTTCCGAGGCCCAAGTGTGCCTGGACCAGGAATCGGCATGCTTTTTCACCAAACAGCCGCGTGAGAAACATCCGGTGCTCGTAGACATCCCCACACGTCTTGACGCCAACGGCCGCCAGCTCCCTCTCAAAGACACGCCCAACCCCGTTCACCATGCGGCACGGAAGCGTCTTCATAAAGGCAAGAATGGCCGTGCGGTCGTTTGGCAGAACGTACTGGCCATTGGGCTTGTTCATGTTGGAGCAGATCTTGGCCAGGCGGGTATTGGCAGCAATGCCTGCCGAGACAGTCACCTTGGTGCGCTCGGCAACCTCTCGCCGCAGCTTCTCCACGGCCTCCTCGGGCATTGTGCTGTTCTCGGAACAGTACTGGGTGATGTTGAGGTAGGCCTCATCGATGCTCGCGCTCTCAAAGCGCGGATCATAGTCTGCCAGAATCTGCCGGATCTCCTGTGCCTTTGCAGTGTACTTTGCATAGTCCGGCTTGATTAACACCAGCGACGGGCAAAGCTTCTTGGCAACAAAGCCAGCCATGCCGCTGCGGCACCCAAACTTGCGGGCCACATAGTTGCAGGTCGACAGCACGCCACCGCCTACAGCATATGGCATACCCGCCAGCTCCGGCCGGCCAAGAAGCTCCACGGCGGCATAAAAGGCATCGCAGTCCACGTGTACAATGTACTGTGAGAGATCGCGGGACGCTTCGAGCTGAGCCATGAGTTGATTAACCGTGCGTAAATCATGTGACAGATCGAGCTGCTCCAGCTGTGCCCGTTTAGCAAGAATCTGCTCGATTTTCAACGAGAGGGCCTTGTCCCTTTCTTCCTCCCGGTTAAAATACTTTGAGCCCTTGGAAGCGTTGTAGATAATCTCCGAGACCTGGAGGTGGTATTAGATTTGGTTTCCCCGGACCAAAAAAAAATTACACAGAAAAAACAGGGACAAACAAACCTACTTTAGTCTGGTCGACGGATTCCTGGCCGGCTTTGAGCAGCGAGGGGCCTAGAAGAGAGTATTTGAGACTGCCATGATCGGATGCATCTGACGGAACAGCCAGGGCGGGACGAGGCCCGGCCGTCGGACCGCCACCGGTGGCTGAAGGATCGGTTGCTACCGTGTCGTCGGCTGGAGCGAGGCCGTCGCTATTCTGCTTTTGCGGTTCATCGGTCGGGTCATCCGAAACACCGGTAGGAGGCATTGTGCAGGGCCATCAACAAGGGGCCGTATGCGTCGTAGGCATGTTGTGTGCATGCCCAAGTCGACAACCGTCACGCGGCGCGGGACCAGTCTTTGCCCCGTATTTCGTTTGGCGCGTGTTCACATGACCTTGGCGGCAGTGCTTCGCTTCTACGAGTACGAATGAGTACGAAGTACGAGTACTTTGTACCGGAATCTCACAGTCTATGGTTTTCAATATGCACTGCTATATGCACTGTGCTGCATATCTACTGCATCAGTACTCAACCCTTCATCAACACTACCCAGCAATGCGAAGCCTTTTACTCATACCAAAAATCATGCTGAACCGTGAATGAAACAATATACTATTGACTGGCGGCGTTCTGTCCGTCCCGTCTATATGAGAAATTCCTTTCTCCCTTCCCTGATCATCAGGTGCACGAGGAGATTTGCCGACTCATATTCTGTATGTATGGAGTAATTGGGCGTTTGTTTCTCGTCTTGTTCATTGCGGCTGCAATCTCACTGCGAATATCGATTCGCTGATCTGACACTGGAGATCTGATACTGATCAACCATAGGTCGACTGACATACAGACTGGATGGAATGCAGTTGCGTGTGCTTTCTTTACAACTCCACGTGACTGCCCTTGGAGACACCATCGATGCCGATGAGCTCCGTCTCAAAGACTGAAGACGAAGAGAAATTGTCAGCAGCTGTATCGTGTTTGGCCTTGCCTTGCAAAGGCCGCCACAGCAATTGGGATGGATAACATACTCAGGGTAGAGCCGGCCGGGATGGGGCCAATGCTGCGCTGGCCATAGCCGTACTCGGGAGGCACAGTGAGGGTTCTGGAGGTCGGGTATTAGTCAGCTGAATGACTGGGAGAGGAGTCTTTGCTTTTGGGTAACGCACCTCTTCTCACCGACACACATGTCCAGCAGACCTTGGTCCCAGCTGTGATTGCAAAAAACAACAACATGGTTAGCACATTTGGGTATGCGTCAAATAGACTACAGCCTTGCCAGGTGGGCGAGAGAGCATACCCTTTGATAACAGCACCGACACCAAGGACAAATGACAATGGGGTGCCTCTGTCGTAGCCTGTTGGAGAGAGGTGCAAAATTAGGGAACAGATGCCTCTGGCAAGTATAGACAGCGCCGGACAGAGATGGAGCGAGGCATACTGGCGTCAAACTTGTTTCCGTTGGACTGGAGAGTGCCGCGGTAGTGGACAAAGATCTTGTCGCCAGACTTGGTCTTGCGGTCGCACTCGACGGATTGGGTGACGTCGATGCCCAGGTCAGCAGCCACGGCGCCGACAGCAGCCGAGGCCAGCAGGGAGAGTGTGATGATAAAGCCCCGCATACTGGCGAGTAGGTGGAAGACAATGGTATCACGGGAGACCGGACACAAACGGTGCAAGATTGGTGAGTTTACAACGTGGTCTGCTTTGGTGATGTTGACTTTTGGTATGAGAGGAGTGTTGTCCGCTGTGTACGTACGAGTACTCCGTACTCCGTACATGGTTTGCTGTCCTTTGTGTTGTTTGGTGGACACCGGACAGCAATTGACCAATGCCTGAGAGTAGGTGTGGGCCATGACCCAGGATATACCTTTGGACACAGTAGAAACTGGCTGAGCTCACGGTGCGGTGCTCAAGGTTGGCCCCGCATACGAGTAGCTTGAGGAACCGCACCTGAGAACGGGTACCGTTTACGAGTACTTTGGTCTCCTGACGGGTGTGATAGCCCCACGGGGGCTTCCATATGGATCCACTTCCACGACCGTTTCGTCCACCGTTTTGGGTGCTGGCTCAAGACTTTCTTCGGCCTCGCTATGTTGCTGCCTGAGCAGGAGCTAGCGCAGGCGCAGGGCACAGGCTACCTCTTTGGGGCCGGTTCCGGTTCCAGTGAGTCCTGGTCCTGCCTCCTGCCTACCGCCGGCTAGCGCAGATCCCGACTCGCTGCGCTGCATCGGTAGCACGACAAATCCAACTCTGGCCAAACCAAAAAAGGTCGGCGCTGAGTACTGACTGCATTGGGAACACGGCATGTTTGGTACATGGCCGCTGGATTGATGACGTTTTATCGTGTCCGGCCTACGATGCGGCCTACGATGATGCCTGTATTGAGTACTACGAGTATTGATGTCTCTCCGCCATACCTGCACCTCGTACTGCTGGGATCGTTATTTGCTATCATACACTCACTAGGCACCTTCACGCAGCCAATCTATGTGTGCTTTTGGTCATCTTTGCATCTTTCCAATGCAGTCCTCCGCTGCGCACCATCTAGGCACCGCCTTCGCGCTTGGCATACTCCTCCTCGATGGCCTCCTCGTACTTCTCCTCTGGTGACCGTGGGTCCTCGTCCAACACACCCTTCTTGATCAGCTCCTCGGGTGATGGACGGTGCGAGATCTTGTCGTTGAGCGAGTCGGCACGCATGCTCTTGGAGAGCTCCCTCTGCTGGGCCTGCAGGCCCGGTGCAGCATTGGAGTCCGGCAGGATGTTCCCTGTTCGTACAGTGTGCCCACGGTTAGCGTCGACTCACACCGGGCCAATCCACGCTCCACTGCCACACCGCAACGCGACGGAGAGAGAGACTTTGCGCTGTCGCACTGTCTGCCGCCGGACTCTACTCGTACTCAGTATCGTACAACTTACTCTGGATGAGATCCTCGCGGTTGGGCCGGTTCTGCAAATAATGCTCTAGCGAGTTGCGGCGCACCGGGTTGTCGGGCGAAATGGGCGTCTCATCGACGGCAGCCTTGGAGATGTCGGACATGATGGCAGCAGTCTGTACTTTGTACAAGTACGAGTAGTTGTTGTACGAGTAGATGGGTGATGAATGTTGGGTGAGGTGAGGGGAAGAAGGTGGGGACTACGAGTAGAAGCAACAGAGGCGGCTTTGGGGCATTTATACTCGTACTCGTAGTGTGCGGCAGGCAGGCTGCGTCTACGGAGTACATCATGAACACTGGAAGATCGACTCGTATGGCGTAGCAGTTGGTGGCAAGAGCCGGTTTAACCTTCTACGGAGTACTCGTAACACTACTCGTAGCTGACCCCGCAACGGCAATGCTTGGTGCGTGGCGACAATGGGCGGCCAGCACCTACTCAGTACTTTCTACCCTGCCAACAGGCCGACGCCAATCGCAAGCCAAACCGCTAGGCCACTGCTGGCCTTTAATCCCCTGGTTTTTGTTAGAGTTGAAGCAAGCGACAGCCAGCATGGCAAGCAGATGTACGAGTATTCGTGTGTAGCAAAACCTACTCGCGAGCACCCTTCTGCCTCGTAATCAGCAGCGTGTCGGCAGCACACAGGACGGTGCGCGACACAATCACAAAGCCCATCTCCCAGCCAAGGCGGCGCTGCCAGAGCATGGCCAGCGTCGACGCGATCACCAGGTCGCGTACGCCGATCAGTGGCGTTATGAGCGTTGCCGGGTCGGGCTTGTCCTTGCCTGGTCCCGTGTTGATGCCAGGCGCAAGGCCGAATGCCTCCTTGACGACATGCTGCGGTGCAAGAATGCCACTCAGGCCAAAGGCCGCAAACGACACGGCGACGCCAAGGCCCAGGTTCTGCCAAGTCCCGTGCTGCATCTCAGCGGTGTTGGGTGTCGGTGGAGAGGTCAGTGGAGGGTGGTGGGGATGGATGCGAAACAATGCACGAAGTACGAGTACTCGTACGAGCATCTTTGGGGAAGCTATCCAGTTTATCCAGTCTACCCAGTCTACCCAGTCTACCCAGTCTACCCAGTCTACCCAGTCTACCCAGTCTACCCAGTCTACCCAGTCTACGATGTACAAGTATCACCTTACGTTTCACGTGCGGGGCCGGAAAGCATCCGAGTTAGTCCGCTTTTGATTCTGAGGCTGGCAAGCTTGTATCGTACTCAGTACTCAGTACTCAGTACTCAGTACTCAGTACTCGTAGTACTCGTATTACAAAGTATAGACCGCCTAATCTTCCACGCCCAAAGGCAACCCCTCTTCCCTCACCTCATAGGGCACACATAGGACGCTTGCCGATCTGCGTCATGCTTTGGCACCGCTCAGTGCCTGTCGTGTCCGCCCTCTTGCGCTTCCGCGCACTGCCTGCCGGCGACCCTCCCCTGCCCCTCCGCCGGGCCCTTGATCTCCGCTCCTTGCTCTTTGTCACTTTCTCTGTAGGCGACTGCGGCGGTGCACGGCTCCTGGGCAGTGCCAGGCTCTGAGAGGCAGGCAGCTGAGGCTGGGGCACGGCGCAGAGTTTTCTGTCTGGCAAGGTGACAGTCGGAAGCTGGCTGGGTTGTCGGCCTGGCATGTGGAAGCTTCTCTCGGTGCCGGTTGGCCATGGCCCTCCCCCAGCTGGCTGGTATGCGTACACAGGCAGATGCGGCCCTTGCGCTGCACCCACGTATGTTCTGGCCAGCAGCTCCGAACCGCCCATCCCGGACGTGCTAGAGAGGGGAGCCAAGCCGAGCTTGGACGAGCAGAGGGGCCATGCCTGGCCTGTACTCTGCATGCCACCACAGGCTTCCAGCGACGGCGAGTTCCTGTTCATGGTCAAGCCCAAGTCAAGACCGGATAAATCGCCGTAATACCGCAATGCCTGATTGCCAATTGGGTCGGACGGGCATCCTCCCGAGTTTGGTGATACAGGCGGCCCAAAAACATCATCACGGCACAGGTTGCTGCTCGCGACCACCGGCGTGTCTGTATCCTCCAGACGAGCCGTTCCAGGTGACTGGGCACAAGACAGTCCATCCAGGAAAAGCTCAAACGCTGGCTCAAAGTTTAAAGAAAAATCCGAGCGGCCTGTCATATCATTGGCATAGCTGTTTGGTCCTGCACGGTGGGCCTGTGGCAGGCACTGCGGTTGCAGTTGTAGCTGCGGTAGAGGGCGCTGTTGCGACTGCAAGCCCATGCTCATGCTCATGCGCATGTTCATGTTCATATTCATGCTCATGTCCATGTCCATGCTTGCATGGCCACAATTCGGGCCATTTTGACACGGGTGTGGCTGTAGCGTATGCGTTTGTCCTTGCAAGTCCCACGGGCTGGCGGGGCGCGCAAGAATCTGATTGATGCTCTCGCGGTATACCGAGTTGCTATCCTGCAGAGATAGTTCGGAAAACAACCCATGTCTCGCGTGCTGTTGGAAGGGGGGGATACACAGCAACTCGCCCAAAGGCGGCTGCGCCTGGCACGCGTAGCAACGAATCCAGTCGCCGAGACAATTGGCCACCTGGGAGCTGTTGGTCTCGAGAAAGCACAAATGTCCATTTCCGTGTATGTCATGGCGTGCCAGGCTCAACCAGATTGCATCGACGCCAGCCTGTTTCAAGAAATCAACGGTTGCCCAGTCATACAGCCCATGGTTGCTGGCCTCGGATGTCACCACCGCATGAGGAAACTTTGCGAGCTGGACCAGTTTTCGAAGGGACGGAGCGCCTGGCTGCGAGTGCACTGCCGGGTCTGCAATGGGCGATGGGTCGGTCTGGAGGAAACTTGAGCCCTGCATGGTGTAGCCGCGGAGTGCAGCCAGCTGGAAGGGTTGGGCCGTAGCGTGAAGCTCGTCGTTGGAAAGCGGCGGGTCGAATGTGAGCGGGAGATCGGCAATGCCATACCGGCGGTTGAAGGGTGTGTACATGAACCCGGTTCTCTGCACTCCCGCCTCGCCCACAGTCCTGGAAACCAAAGCCCCAAACGGCGGCCCGTCGGGCTCCACTGCAATGACTCCTGAGACAAGGTCCGGCACGGCATCAGCAGCAAGCTAGGCCGCGGCACATCCGGATCCTTGCGCCACGAGGAAGGCGGGTCTGGCATCGACTTTTTGTTGCAGGAGCTCAACAATGGCATTGCGGGAAAGCATCTGCTGCATTGCAGCATCCGGAACCATGCTGCCGAGGGACATGAAGTAGTTTTGGAAGCACGGGTCGCCGCGGCGTCCTGTGCCCGGCCACTTGGTATGACGACCTTGAAGCACAGAGTCGAGCCTGGCCTCTGCACCAGGCGTTTGGATGAGCTCTTCTGTATATTCTTCCGACGGAGCAATGGTCTCGGGAACACGGCCAGCGGTGGTTTGGGCCTGGGAACGCCCGTGCAGAGGCAGGTCAATGTAGAACACCTCAAAACCCATGTCTGCAAAGTCGGCGGCCCATCCCTCGCCACCATCTGGTTTCGTCATCCATATCTGTGCACTTGTGGTTAGCAGGCCTGCAGGTTTTGGGGGTGGCAGCTTGCACTTACAGTGCTGGAATGGAAATCCCCATGGATCAAAACAATGGGGTTTGCATAGCGCACGACTGGAGGGCGTACACATCCGTAATAGACTCGACCATACGGAGGTAGAATAGTGCTGTTTTCTCTGCAGTGAAGGTATCCCGAGGAGTGTAGAGGCCGAGAGCGTGTTGTGGGAGGGGGGCTATGCCGGTTGAGCAATGCAGGCACAGTAGGGCACCGGGAGAAGGTCGTCGTTGTGCGGTCCGCCGGCAGCTCGGGACAGCTTATGTTGCTGGTCGTCGAGCCTGGGCCTTTGTCGATGCTGGAAGCCGACACGCTCGCAAGATCCGTATCAGTTTGCTGCTCTGCCTTGACTGGCTGCAGGCCATCCTCTGACTCCGAGGCCATTGTATCGAGCCTCGACAACCTCACCAACGGCAGCCAGGCGTGATGTTTGCACAAACTTTTTGCTGACTTTTGCGGAGAAGATGTATCAGCCTTGGGAGTGGCCTCTGCTGATGATGCGGAGAGAAAGCATACTCAGTACTAATACGAAGTAGTTATGGGTTTCGAGTAGAAAATTTGTGGGTGGGTGAGAGTGGCAGAAATGGTAAAATTCAGTGCGCTGCACAAGTCGCTCCTTCCTTGAATGGAATGTTTTTGGGCAACATGATGTAATGGAGGCCGTGGCTCCTTCCTGCACTGCAGTGAATACGAGTACAAACTACGCGTACTCGTATACTGTACTCAGTATTAATGTGAGTACGAAGATGAGGCTGTCTGCGATCTTGTTTTGGGCAAGCGCTACGGAGGACGACAGTAGCATTTGAACAGTACAGAAATATATCTCAGGGCAGTGATCACAGGGCGTGATTCATCTGAGGGATGGATCACACCAAAAATGGAAAGTACAAAATGATTGCCGGAAAGAGCAACTAGGGAAACGTAAATCAGGCGAAAAGATGCAAGTCGGAAAGAAAAGAGTACGAGAATACGAGTACTCATAATCGTACTTGGACATGATGCGTAATAGCGTAGTACCAGTACCTTGCGTGCGTAGAAAGCCATAGTGCGCACATCTTGCGCAGAGTACGAGTATCGTACTCGTAACTGAATGGTGGCTGGAGAGAAAAAGGCTGGATAGGACGTCACTCGCCTAAACCCTGTCGAGCCTTATTATTAGCAGGGCTAGCTGGGTCCGCTTTCCAGCCACACACAGAGTGCACCAAGGGCTGACGGACGTCCTACCAGCAGATCGTACGGCAGCTACTGCGTGGGCCCACTAACGCCCGTGTGACGGACCCGCTATTTTGGAGGGAACAACCCTAGGCGGCCGCTAAAACTCGTACCGCGAGGATAGCCAGGGCACAGGAAGGGAGGCTGGCGATGTTTCGTCCCTTTTTCTTCTTCTTTTTTTTCCAGGTCCCGCCGACAGCCTCAGCACAGCTCTTTGGAACCGATGCAGGCCACACTGCGATACACCAGCCTCCCGCCCACCGGGCCGGGAGGAGCTGACCAGGCTACTGACCAGCCTCGTCTATGGAATGCCGTTTTCTATTTCTGTTCAACGGCCGCCTAGTTTCGGCCCTTTGAATGTCTTCTTCTTCTTCTTGTTCTTCTTCTTCTCGCTCTATTCACATTCCTCTCTCCCATTCCTGCCCGACACGTTTTTGCTTGGCGTTTGTCTTGTCTTGGTTTTGCCTTGTTCTGCTCTTGCTCGCTGTTGCTTTTTACCACTCCCTGCAGCCTCGCGTGTTTTTACGCTCCTTGATTGGTGGTCACCCCTCTGTTCATTGACGCCCTCTACGAGCGCTCGTACAAGTATTTGTACACCCGGTCAGCTTCGGCTGCTGATTCAGCAACCCCTCCCCCGGGACTAGCATCGCCTGCCGGTCGTCCGCCGAGAATGAGCACCGGCCAGTTCCGTCCCACCGACTCGGCTGCCCCTCCTTCACCTCCGAGACGCTTTTCCGACCACAGCACCGACTCCTACGTCCCTCGCTCTTCTGTGCTGCCACGGCTACCGGGTCCGCCGTCTTTCCCATCCGAGAGCGTGTCTGACGGCAACGACGACGACGACGTTTCCTCTGCCAGCGAGATTTACGGCCCCGACCGTCTCTTTGGACCCCCGCCCGTGACCAGGGGCTTTATGCCAATCAACCCCGCTCCAGCAGCTGCTCAGCTGCCTACCTTTTGTGAGGGGCATCCTGGCATCGGGCACGCTGCTGCTGGTGCGATATTCAGCCACGGCGTCGACCAACTGCCCCCCATGGAGGACGCACATGCAAATGCAGGCACCGACGCCAGCATGGCCCTGACCAACCCCGGCCAGTACTTCAAGGATGCCATTGCCCGTGATGCGTCCAATGTGACGCCCGGCGTCGACGACACCCCCTACGTCCTGTATGCCCTGGACGCCGTGACGGGCAACATCAACACGTCGGCCGGCGCGTCCGGCGGCGACAAGGCAAACAGCAGCGACCACAACAGCTTCCCCTACCGCCACATCCCTGACGATGGTCTTGGCTACTACAGACCGCGGTCCAACCGCAGAAACAGCCTCAGTATTGGCACGGCCGTCATCAAGCCGCCCGCCACGCCCGTCACGCCCGCCACCGCCCTCGCCATCGACCGCCGCTACTCGGTCCGGCGCAGCAGCAGCACGCACGAAGCCCGTGGCAGCCAGCAGTCTACGCCACGGGCGTCTGCGTCGGCTGGCCGCGCTGAGCCAAGGACCAGCACGACGTCGACGCTCTCGACGCTGGTGTACTCTGACGCCCACGCTGCCCATGCTTCCCACGCTGCCACCGCTGCCACCACTGCCACTGCTGCCCCCCGCTCCTCCATACCCTCCAACCATCTCAAGGATGCCTGGTCGTACCTTGACCTCAAGAGCTTCTCGCCCCAGTCTCAGCTCGTCTTCCCTCCACCAACGTACAAGCCGGCCATCATGCGCCCCCTCAGCCTGGTCTTCCTGATGCTGCTGTGCCTGCTCATGGTCGCTGCCCTTGTGTTTGCGGCCGTGTTTTCGCGAAACCACCACGGCCTCGTCGAGTACAACGGCAGCATCTATGGTGGGCAGTTTTTCGTGTTCCGCGTGCTGCCGCAGGTCCTGGCTGCCATCATTGTCCTGTATGCCCAGTCGCTATCGACTGCCATCGTCCGCATTGTGCCCTTCTCCCGCATGCAGGCGCTGGGTCACCCCCACCCCGGGGAGCGCAACGGTGCGATTTTCGACAACATCTATCCTTGCTCGTTTCTGCTGCCGCCGGTATCCAGAGCCATGCCGTGGTGCATCCGCATCCAGATCCTGCTCTTGTGGCTCACCAACTTCATCGTGCCGGTGCAGAGTGCGCTCTTCTCCATCGTCCGGGCCAATGCCACATGGCGCTGGGCCACCGCTCTGGGTGTGGCATGGACTCTTGTTGCTCTCTACGTCATCCTGATGGCGACGTGTGCTTTTGTTCTTGCCGACTGGTACGGCCGCCCGACCGGTCTCATCTGGGACCCGCGGTCGATCGCCGACCTGGTCACCATGGCCACCAACAGCAACACAATGGCCGACTACAACGGGACCGAGCTGCTCGGGACCCGTGCTGAGCTGCGCTCGGCCCTCCAGTACCGGGCCATTGACAAGCTGGGCTACTGGACCTGGCGGGACGGCCGCACCGGCGGGCTCTGGCACGGTATTGGGACCGACTCGCTGGACGACGAGGCCTGGTTTGACAGCCAAACCCCCGGCTCCCAGGCGAGCACAGCACACAAGGCCCCGCACCCGGGCAACGAAGCGAGCAAGGCTGCCGCCGGAAGCGGCATGCCCACCGACGTTGATCTGGAGGCACTGGCGCTGTCGCCGCACACAGAGGCTGTCCGCTACCGCTACCTGCCCTGGTCGATGCGCGATGGCCCGCTGGCACTGTCCATTCTGGTGTCGTTCCTGCTGCTGCTGGCACTGTTTATCGTGTCTTTCCTTCCCGCCACAGACATTACGCGCGGGTTCTGGCCGCTGCTCAATGCAGAGGCATCGGCGCAGGGCTTTTCGCGGGCCAACTTCCTCTACAGCTTCTTGCCCGCCCTGCTGGCACAGGTCCTGTACCTGCTCTTCTCGTCGCTGGACATGACCCTGCGCATTCTGCAGCCGTGGGCGGAGCAGTGCAAGAACGCCGGCGGTGCCCAGCCCGCCTCTTCGATCCTCGCAGACTACGCGGCCTGCCTGCCGCTGCAGGCCACTTGGCACGCTCTGGTCAACCGCCACTGGCGCGTCGCCGCGGTCTCGCTGACGACAACATGCTGTGCGTTTCTGCCTGCTCTGGCGGGCGGCCTCTTCATGGCGCTCACCGTGTCCACGGGCGAGGTGCGCATGGTCCCCAACATGGCCCTGTACGGTGTCGTGCTGGCCCTCTTGGTCGTCTTGCTTGCTTGTCTCATCGCCATGCTTCCGGGCCGCAAGCCCTTCCGTCTGCCGCACGGCGTCACCTGCATTGCCGAGATCCTCAGCTTCTGCGCCAACGACGATCTGCTCCAGGAGCCCGCGTTCAAGAACGCACACAACCGCATCACGCTCCTCAACCAGCTAGGCGTCAACTCTCTGCCTATTGCGCGTTCGCGCTGGATCTTTGCCACTGGCACGTCCGGCGACGACCGGCGGCTGGGCATTCGCCGCGTACGTCGCTACACGGAGCTTACCAACCGGCCAAGTGGTCGGCGGCCACCTCAGCCGAGTGGCGAATGAAGTATAAACTATGTAACACTATCGGCGCTCGGGGATCATGAGCCTTTTTACGGAATTTTTTTGTTTTTTTGGTTCATTTTGGTTCATTTTGGTTCATTTTGGTTTGGTTGGGTTTGATTGTTTCTGGTTGGATATACACACTTGGGCTGCATGACATTACTAGGCGTTTTTTTTTTTCTGTTTGGGGAGGGGGGATCTGGGACTGGCCAAGGGCCGTCACTATGTGCCACGATTATGGATTATGGTGTACGAGTATGTATATATCACGCGGGATGTTTTACGGATAGGACGAGCTCACGATGCGATGGAGTAGCACGATTTACTTACTGTTGACCTTGGCGACCAGCTCCACGTCTTTGCTTATGATCATTGCCTTGCCATGTGTCGCAAATACGCCGACACTGACTTGGGTGGTACTGGGACGATTTTGTCTTTCGTTTTCGCAGTGGCCGCTTGACGCATGCTTTTCCCACATCCGTTGCATTAATATAAACGGCCCAAAAGACAGTCTGCCAACGAAATTCTACATATTAGCGTTCGTTTCTGATTATTATCGTGTGCACCTGTGCTCAAAGTAGCCCGCTAAGCATCTTCCCGAGACGCACACACACACACACACACACACACACCACACACGTGGCAACGTGGAAGTGGAGGGAATGGCTGCCGTCCGTGTTTCCTGCATCTTGACCGGTCGCTGCTCCAACCCACCATCATGCATAATGACCTGTGCGCCCGCCGGTAAAAGCAGTGCCGCCGGCATACGTCTATGAGTATTGTATTGTCTATTAAAGAACCCAAGCATCCCAGCGTCCTCGCTTATTTGATCGTGGCTTTCGTCCCAGCTTCTTCTGACCAGCTCCATTTCATGCCTCAATTGTGCAGCGGCGGGACATGGCAATGGGGCCCCCCCTTGACTTGGACTACATCGACCGGGCCATGACCTTTACGCCTTCCGAGCGCTGTACCGTGTCATGCGGCACCGTGTGTGTCGACCCCACAGCAGCAAAAGTGCTGATCATATATAACCAGCGACTGGGCATCTGGCAGCTGCCCAAGGGGCGGAAGAACATTGGAGAAGGCCTGCACTCGGCAGCCCTGCGCGAGACGTATGAGGAGACTGGCGTCCGCGCACATCTTCTTCCTCTCATGGTGCAGACGCGGTCGACCAAGCCCCATGCCGACATCGCTGCCGACGTCGCTGCCGACGTCGCTGCCGATGCCCATGCCGACGCCGACGCCCATGCATCCTTTTCCTCGGGTGACACCAAAGCCGAGGCGGCCGACGACCCCAAGCTGACGAGCGACCGGCTGAACAACGAGCCAGTCGGCATTGTGCAGTATCCGGATCTGCAGGTGACAACCCCGGACACCATGAAGACTGTCTTTTTCTTTGCTGCCTGTGCAGACTCGACGCTTCCCATGGGGCCGGGTGCGCAGGAAGAGCACGAGGCGCTGGTGGCCGAGTGGGTGGCGTTCCAGGTGGCCGACGACCGTCTGCGCTTTGGGCCGGAGAAGGAGGTCATGTGGAAAGCCCAGAGGGATCTGGCAAGGACCGGAATCAGAAGCTAGGGTCGTTCTTTTGTGAATAATCAAGTCATTTGTTTAGCACTTTTTTCTTCTTCCCTTCTCTTTCTCCCTTCTCTTCTTCTTTCTTCTCTTCTCTTCCTTTACTTTCTCTTCCTTTACTTTTCTCTTCCTTTACTTCAACGTCTCGTGGCCCTCATTCTGTCGTTGCTTCATACGCCCTAGAGTAAAGGATGCCTTTCCATGACAAGGCGTGTATTATTCATATTCTCCTGCTGCTCGCATGGCATTGCATTGAACGACCCTGGACATAAAACATGATTGGCTTGCCTCTCACAAACGCTTTCATCGACGCTAGTATAGGTAATAATAATAACATCATTCAATCATTCAGTAACCCTTTTTTTTTCTTTTCCCAGCCAAAAACCCGTTTGTCATACAGTCGACAATGTTTCCTCCGCAGACAAGTCGGCAATCTCCGAGCTGGTAAAACCAACGAGGTACAACAGGTCAAGAAGAGACGGCTGGTTGAGCCGCACGTCGGCCTGCAGCTGAACCACGGGCTTGGCGTGCCACGCCACCCCGAGACCGGCCGTCTCAAGCATCAAGAGGTCGTTGGCACCATCACCGACGGCAATCGTCTGGCGCAGATCGATGCCCTCCTCGGATGCAATCTGCTTGAGAAGCTCGCACTTGCGCTCGCGGCCGACAATGGCGCCCGTCACCTCGCCTGTCAGGCAGCCGTCGTTGCCAATGACAACGTTGTTGGCGTGCGCGTGGTTGATGCCCAGCTCGCCAGCCAGCCAGCCGGTCAGGGGCTGGAAGCCGCCGCTCAGCACGGCTGTCCGCACGCCAAGACGGCGCAGGGCGCGGAGCAGCGCAGGGACTCCGTTGGTGACGTCGAGGCGCGGGCGGAGCGTATCAAAGAGCGTCGCCGGCAGGCCGGCCAGGAGGCGCACGCGCGCACGGAAGGCGTCGTCAAACTGCAGCTCGCCCTGCATGGCGCGGTGTGTGATCTCGGCCACCTTGGCCGCCACGTCGGGGGTCACGGCCTCGGCGAGCATGTCAATGACCTCCTGCGTGATCAGCGTGCTGTCCATGTCGAAGACGACGAGGCGCGGGTGGCGCCGCCACAGCGTATCGTACTGCAGCGCCACCTCCACCCCCCACTCGCGCTCGAAGCGGTACAGCTGCTCGTGGCGCCGCAGGTCGGCCAAGGACAGGGCCGGCACCGGGCCCAGGACCACCTCGACGACGCGCGGGCGGACCGCGCTGTCGAGATGGCGGTGGCTGGCAGCGAGGTTGGAGCCATATCCGCTGGCGTAGGGCGTAGGTGGCGTGGAGGGAGAAGAGCACTCGGGCAATTTGTTGGCACTGGCTTCTGGAACCGATGCTGCTGCTGCTGCTTCTGCTTCTGCTTCTGCTGCTGCTGCTTCTGTGGCAGCGGCGGCGCTGTCAGGCTCGGGTGCAGCGACGACTTTGTGGGGGAACGTCGACATGAGGTGGAGGAAGGCGGCAATGCAGATAGGGCTGACATAGGCACCATACAGGCCGTCGCGTGGCGGCTCCGAGTCGGTGGCTGGGAGCTCGAGAGGGAACGCAGAGGCCTCGCTCGTCGGAGCCAGATTGGCCGGGATCTCGGTCGCGTCCGGCTGGCCTGCCGCTGCCGGCGCGGGGCTGGCGGACGACGACCGGTCGGAGCCGTGCCCCTTGTAGAAGATCGTGGCGATCAGACGCTCGCCAGGGCGGGCAACGCCGGGCATGGGCGTGCAGTTGACGTGGATAAGGTCATGGGCAATGCCGCTGTCGACCACGACGGGCGGGGACTTTGGGTCGGGGACGCCGCTGAACCGGCGGGGCATTTTCGGCTTGGCGGGGGCCGATACCGGGACAAGGGGCGGCTGCGACACATTATCCGCGCCATCCTCAACCACCTCATCGATGCCGTAGTGCGTGGCCGGCCGCGGCAGCGTCTGCGTGCTTTCGGCTCGCCGGCGGCCCTGAGGCAGTTCCAGCGAAAAGCTGCCGCGCGACGTCAGCGGCGCTCGACTAGGCGTTGCCATGTTGAGGGCGTGATTTGGAAATAATGGAAGATCGCTTCGCCCGAAGAAGAAAGAAATAAAAGTAGGCCCTGATGATGCAACACGAAAAGACTGAAACACAAAAAGGACGACCTGGAGCGATCGGCTCAGATCGTTGGCTGCAACGGCGTCCCACCAAGACTGCTTTTCCCTCATTGCCGGGATATGGCGCTAGTCCTTGTTAGGCAATCGCAATCCTACGCCTACTGAGTTCGGGCAAGAACGAAGAGGTGATAAGGGTCTACGGAGTGTGTTCGTAGCGCCTTGCACTCGTACGAAGTACTCCGTATGGTTCACTTTGGCATATTCATTGTTTTTCGCCAATCGATTTGTTTGCCAAATGTAGGCTCTGTGTCGACGATATGCGTACGGTGGCAGCGTCCTGTACGGCTGGAACGTGCTGCAAGCAGGACGTCATTATTACTCATATGTACTCCGTACTCGTTCGACGTTCTCTCGTGCATATCAGGCACGTGTCCAGTCAGCTGACTATATAGTGTGTGAGACACGTGACTCCTTACGAGTTCTCGTACATACCACCAACTCTGGAATTAGGTTACGAGTATTCATGTCATGGCCGGGAACTATACATTGCTCGCTTGATATAAGATCTTTTCAAGAGTCTCCGTATGGCTCCAAATCGCACCCGTAAGAGTGCGATGACAACTGCTGAAAAACCTCGACGCGAATTCTCTCAGTTTCCACAATTGCAATTATAGTCGATGAAATAGGACTAGCGCGAATGTCGTGATCGAAAGCTTTTCCTCCTTTTGACCAGCTGCGATGGCGCAATTCCTCGTCCTTCAACCGCCCGAGCAATGTCGACATTAGGCCCGTGCTTGCGACATTTATTGGCACTGTACGGTTGTATGCCATTGTGCACTTTGTGCACAGTGCCGCATGTTTCTCACCACACCTCGCTGCCATCCGTCTCTGCGACACCCTGTCTCTCCCATTCGTTTGTCTTTACTTTCGACATTTACATGGGTTGCATGCGGGGAATGTGCTTCTTGAGCCTCAACTGCAAGACGTCAAGGATGTAACTGAAACTGCCAATACGCAAGGAAAAGAATGGTCGCCAGAGCGAGGCTGGCTGGCGCAGATGTCGTCTTATATGGAAACTTCCTAAACAGGGGCGTCGGCTGTCGGTCCCGGCCATGGCATCTTCCGGACCCAGCCAGACTGTCAAAAGGCTCAAAAACAGGCATCAGAATGCCCGTCTTATAAATCCAAGGAACAGTAAAACTATTTTTTTTTTGGAAAAATCCTGTGCTCGTTGTTTGTCTTTGCTTTAAGTACTTGCTGTCCCGCGTCCACCGCCTTGTTGCTGCTCCTCGTCTTCATTCCTACTCCTATTCCCCTGTTCACAGATCACACAGATCATCCTTGTGTCATTGTCATTGGTGTCATCTCCATAGATCATTGCGTGCTCAAATAGAATACCCCCCCTTTTGCTCTTCTCTCTCTCTCTGCCGTCCTTTGGCTCGTCCTCTCTCTTCTCTTTTCACATCCATCTTCGACCCTTATATAAGTATTTTTGATTCATCCAAACACACACAACAACCATGTCTGCCACCGTCTCGACAACAACTCTGCCCGAGACCGCCAAGGTTTCCAAGCAAGCAGACGACGCTGTCTCGGTTGAGTCTGGTTATGGCTCGGCACCAGCCTCTGCCTCGTCATCGACTGCTCAGCTGCCGCGGGTCACCTTGACCCCGGAGCACCTTCGCCACCTGAACAAGCAGCTCGAGAACATGGAGCCCATGGACATTCTGCGCTTCGCCAAGATCTTCTTTCCCAACCTCTACCAGACGACTGCCTTTGGTCTGACTGGCCTCGTCACAATTGATATGCTGTCCAAGCTGGGCCGCGAAGAGCACGCCAACGACAGCAGCCCCGACGCCAAGCCCTACCACCCTGTCGACCTCATCTTCCTCGACACCCTGTACCATTTTGAGGAGACCTATGACCTGGTCAACCGCGTCCGTGCGCAGTACCCCGGCATCACCATCCACACCTTCAAGCCCGACGGCTTTGAGACCGCAGCCCAGTTCGAGGAGACCTATGGCCGCCTGTACGAGCTGTCCGAGGAGATGTACGACTACCTGGCCAAGGTCGAGCCACAGGAGCGCTCGTACGAGCAGCTCGAGGTGTCGGCCGTGCTGACCGGCCGCCGGCGGTCGCAGGGCGGCCAGCGCGGCAGCCTGCCCATCATCGAAGCCGACAACGAGCGGGGCATCTACAAGATCAACCCGCTGGCCAACTGGTCGTTTGGTGACGTGCAAAAGTACATCCGCGAGAACAACGTGCCCTACAACGTGCTTCTGGACCGGGGGTACAAGTCGATTGGTGACTGGCACTCCACCAGCCCGGTGGCCGAGGGCGAGGACGAGCGTGCCGGCCGGTGGAAGGGCCGCAACAAGACCGAGTGCGGCATCCACAACAAGCAGTCGCGGTATGCACAGTTCCTCGCGCGGGGAGGCGCAGACGCATCCGCGGCAGCCGTCGAGCCGTCTACCACTACTGTCTAGGTGATGACAGAAGCCTTTGTTTATCTTTTGAAAGGGGAAGCATACCCGGCGTTTTAGAGGTGCAAAACGGAGTTGTTGATTCTTTCGGGTGCGAGCGACATGGCACAGGCCAGCTTTTATTATGAGTTTTCATGTTTTGTTTCCTTCTTCATTTTCGCATATGTTTCATGTTATAGATTTGATACAACGACTTATGATCAAATAATTATTTATTCTTATTTTCTCGTTACACATGACTGCGTTGAACGTCATTCCCTAATACAAGGTTGTGTCTGCCATCCAGCTGGCTGACTGACAATTGGCAGTCACTGGGCCAGCTCCTCGTGGTCGCGCATCCTGCAGGACCTCGGGGACTGCCCGGTCCTCGTTGATCAGCGTGTAGACGGCCTTCCCCTCTGTGCGTACCGAATACTCGGTGGTGAACATGGTGTCTTCCGTGCCCGTCTCGGCAAATCGGCCCAGAAAGGCAAGTTCTCGTCGTCCTTGGGCACAACGTCGGGACGGTTTCCGGCTACACGTGGCATTAAGAACGCCGTCACGTAGGGCATCATGAAGGGCACGCACTAAGACGACTCGGCGGCCAGCTCGCTCTAAAAAGAAGGGGTATCGTGTCTGTTGTATTGCTGCCCATACCTGCTGGATCAGATCACATTTTATTTTCCTACTAAAAAGAGTAGAAATGCAATTGAACAGGTTGATCCCCGTCTCACCAGTTGCGGGCAGGCACACAAGTAGCATCTTTATGACCTGTCTTTCCAACAAATGGGCTTGTGGTTTAGTGGTATAATACATCCTTAGCATGGATGGGGTCCTGGGTTCGATTCCCAGCAAGTCCAATTTTTTGCTTCTTGTAGTACCTAACTATTTATGTCTGGCGGCTGCTTTTACTCTCCTTTTGGTTCGGTATTTTTTTTTTGGCACGAGGGTTTTTTTTCCCCCCCCCCTACCGTTCACCTTACTCTCTACAAATGCACACGTCCTTTTACTC
Source organism: Ophiostoma montium (assembly GCA_029299015.1). Lineage (NCBI taxonomy): Eukaryota > Fungi > Ascomycota > Sordariomycetes > Ophiostomatales > Ophiostomataceae > Ophiostoma > Ophiostoma montium. The sequence continues at coordinate 70,757 of JANSMC010000072.1, read as the reverse complement.
CGTATTGCCTTACGACTCAGGATGGCGCTGTTCTGGCCGATGCTACGAGTACAATTGTACGATATCGGTTGTCGGCACTAACTGACTCGCCTAGCCGGCTTACATAATCTATCGCAATTGAGTCCAGTCAAGCTTCATCGTCAGTCATCTTCTTTCATTTCGAAATTGCTATTGTCAATTGCTTACGCATACTGGCTTTCCTCGCTGCCACTGATGACACTGTCCCCTTGCTTTTCCCTTTGGTTCACGTCCCCCTACGTATCATTGCGCTTTGCACGCTTTTCTGCAAGTTCACCAAACTACGCTGTAGATCTGGGCACATCTCAGTTACCTCGCTGGCCGGCTCTTTCCCCGTTCCCCGTCATCTCACCTTCTTTTGTTTCCTCTCCCCTCGTTCTTTTCATTTCATTCCATTTCACTTCATTCCAACGTCATCCGCTCGTACGCGCCTTGCACCACCCCTCCACTCTCAAATATGGCGGCTCCGTCGCCACCGGCAGCGCCTCTTTCAGACGAGGACCGCTATTTTAGCACAAACCCGCCCCCCAAGAACCTTGACGACCACATGGCCCTTGTCAATGTCTTTCTCGAGAAACATGCCAAGGCCAACCGTCGCGTCGTGCTCGTGACGTCGGGTGGCACGACGGTGCCGCTTGAGAAGCAGACGGTCCGCTTCATCGACAACTTCTCGGCCGGCACCCGCGGTGCCACCAGTGCCGAGCACTTTCTCGACAACCATGCTGCCGACTACGCCGTCATCTTTTTGCACCGCCAGTTCAGCCTGCAGCCCTACAGCCGGCACTACTCCCATGCGACGCACAGCTTCCTCGACCTGCTGGTCGAGGGCGACGACGGCCAGGGCGTGCGGGCCCGCGACGCCAATGCCGCTGACATGTTGAGTGTGCTGCGACGGTACCGGGCGGCGGGCGACCGGCTGCTCTCGCTGCCCTTTGTGACTGTAAACGACTACTTGTACGAGCTGCGGGCCATCAGCCGAGCCATGCATCGTCTGGGCCCCAACGGGCTGCTGTACCTTGCTGCGGCCGTCTCCGACTTTTTCCTACCCGTGAGCCCGTCTTTTTCTACGTTCTTTTTGGCAAAGCTACCAACGCTATTAACACAACCAGCCCGATCGCATGTCTGAGCACAAGATCCAGAGTACGGATCTCACAGAAAAGGCATCTGTGCCCGACGAGGACGAAGAAACTTATGACAATTTCGACTCGTGAGTTTATCATTAGTGTGCCGGCACTGGAACTGCCAGACAACTGCCAGACAACTGCCAGACAACTGCCAGACAACTGACAGCAACAGCAACCCCAAGGTCCCGCGCAGCAAGCGGCTGGTGATTGACCTGGACCCCGTGCCCAAGTTCCTCAAGTCCCTGGTCGATAACTGGTCGCCCCAGAGCATGATGATCTCCTTCAAGCTGGAGACCGACCCGGACCTGCTCATTGGCAAGGCCAAGGGGGCCCTTGAGCGGTACCAGCACCACCTGGTCATTGGCAACATCCTGGAAACGCGCAAGCAGGAGGTCGTGTTTGTGACGCCGGACGCCGTCGACTGGGTGCGGCTGTCCGGCACCGAGGTGGCCACCAATGTCGAGATTGAGAGCCTAATTGTGCCCAAGGTGATTGATCTGCATCAGAAACACATTGAGACACACAACAACAAGATCTGAGTCAGACATGCATTGGTTGTGCACACAGTATATTGAGAAATGAATATCAAGACACCTACTCTGCCCAAAACCCCCTTTGCGTCGTCTTCGCTCTCACCCGTCTACAGCTCCTTGGCCTTGACCTTGTCCAGCCGTGGCGGAGCCTTGAGCCCCAGGAAGGACAGCAGAAGCACAAAGGAGATGCCCACAGCGCCGGCGCCGTATGCAAACTCCCGCCCTGCCCACCAATACACACTCGTGAACAGGACCGGGCCCATGCCGCGGCCGACCTGCCCCCAGGACCGCAGTGCGCCCAGCTTCCCGCCGCGCTCGCCTGCGTGCGCCTCAAAGCTGCTGAGCGCGTTGAGGCCCGTGACAACGGTTGCCGACGTCGTTGCCAGGCACGCGGCGGCGGCATAGAGGCTCCCCACCGTCTCCAGGCGGCCCAGGAGGACAAAGGCCACCAGGCATGCAACAACGCCCAGGCGCACAGACAGCAATGGCGGCAGCCGCCGTGTCACGCCGCCCTGCAGCACAGAGGCCACGAGACCGACAAAGCTGAGCAGGCGGCCGTTCTGCGCCGCGCCGTACCCAAACAAGTCGTATGTCATGAATGGCAGCGAGAACTCCATGCCCGAGAAGAAGAGCAGAAACATCAAGTGCACGGCATTGAGCATGATGTGCGAGTTGGTGCGCACGAGCTTCGGCTGCGAGGACCCCGTCGGCTCGTCCTTGGCCGTCTCTTCTGCCGCGGCGGCCATCTTGGAGGGCAGCGTCTCTGGCAGGCAGTAGTACAGGTAGGCCGTCTCGGCCACGATGAGAAAGAGCGAGAAGCCGGCTGCCGCGGCAAACGGATTCGCCTTGATGATGGACATGGTGCTGAGCCAGGCGCCGAGGGCAGGGCCAAACGTAAAGGCAATGGAAAAGCACGCGCCAATCAGGGCCATGGTGGAGCTGCGCGACGCATCGTCGGAGATGTCGGTGGCAATGGCCATGGCCATCTGGACATTGCCCTCGGACAGGCCGCCGACGACGCGCGACAGCACAAAGGTGCGGAAGTCGACGGCCACGACCCAGAGCAGCACGGACAGGATGTTGCCGGCCATGCTGGCGAGCAATGCCGTGCGGCGGCCATGCTTGTCCGAGAGATGTCCAATGATGGGCGACGCAACGGCCTGGAGCAGCGAAAACAAGCTGCCAAGGGCACCGCCGAGCAGGACAATGTCGTAGCGCGAGTCGATGGGGCGCGCAAACGCGGCCTTGTACGCATTCAGGTAGTTGAAGACGGACGACAGCAGCGTGTCGGGAATGGCAGCGTCGTCGGCGGCGCCCGGCCGAGGGGTCGTTTCAGCATTGCGGTAGAACTCGAGCAGGCTGGGGAACAGAGGAAGAATAAAGGTGAAGGAGACCTAAGCTGTTAGCGGACGAAGCAGAGAGACGGGAGGGGGATATCAAGATTTAGAGCAACAAGCTTAGCTTACCAAGTCCAGGAGAAGGGATATCGTAATGACTTTGAGGACCTTTTTCCTGTGCGCGGCGTTGATGGGAAGTGCCATGGTGGCCTGGTGTTGCAAGTTGGCAAGTTGAGGTCGTGGAGAGCGATGCGGAAAGCCGGAAGTACGGGTACAAGCGTGCGGCTAGTGAGCTGACCGTTGGGGCGAAAAGGGCAACAGCGGAAGAAGCTGGCTAAGGAAAGAGCGACGCGGCAGTGATGTCGAGTCACGACAAGAAACGAAACAAACTAGCAAGAACAGGAAGGGACGATGAAGCAAAAGATGGGATGGAAATACGAGTACTCGTACTGAGTAGACGTACGAGTACTCCGTAGACAGAAGGAACGGAAATAGAACACGCCGAGAACGAGGCTCAGTCGAGGCAAGGTGGAGCTCTGACTTGGGGCGTTTCTGTTTTTGTTTCACGTCAAAGTAGAACAATACGCACGTCCAGTCCGAGCCAACTCGTCTGATGCTTTCATATTCGAGATGTTTTTTTCTTGCCAAATTATAGAACGTTCTCTTACACGAGTACTTCGTATACTCGGTATCCGTTATCAACGTTTCGTCGGAATGTCGCCGTTCGGCGAAAGAAAAGAAGAAAAAAAAACGTCCGTCCAGCTCACCTCCACGAGTGACCAATCTTGAGGCATGCGTCTGCTTCCACTAGAACAGAGCGGTGACCTTCCATCCAACCTTGGACACCTTGGCGGCGTACAGCGCGATAAACGCCCCGGCATACAGTGCTGCCGTGAACAGGATCAGGCCCCAGTACTGGCCGCCGTTGGCTGTCAGGATGCTGCCTGCAATCGGGATGCCAATCAGCGTCGCCACCGACACAACCGTGTAGCATGTCGCGTAGTACCGTCCGTAGTTCTCGGTCCGGCACATGCTGCCTATGCTGACCGGGGCCAGGCTGATGTTGCTGCCGCTGGTGAATCCGAACAGCAGCGCAAACACCACCACCGGGGCCACAGCGGCGCTCTTGTGGTCGCCGCCGTCGGCTGGGCTCGAGCTCGTGCTCGTTGCGCTGCCCGCCAGCGACGTTGGCAGCCACAGGGCCAGGCACGCAAGGACCGAGCTGATGTTGGTCAGCATGTTGGTGTTGAATGTGCCGATCTTGTCGGCGTAGTAGCCCGGCAGGACCCGGCCCAAGACCGAGCCAACGTTGAGAAGAGTGACGGCCTGCGCCGCAAACGACGCCGAGAGCCCGCGTGATAGGGCGTACAGGGAAATGTACGTCAGCGGGATGAACAGGGCAAACTCCATCAAGAAGATGCCCGCCGTGGTCAGGGCAAACGGGAGCTGCAGCAGGATGCGCATGTTGGGGTGTGCGCTGGCATCGAGGTCGGGTGGCAGCCGGGACCGCAGCAGCACATTGGACATGCCCGACATCACCAGCGACACGAGGGCCAGGATGCGGATGGCCCAGCCCCATCCGACACGCTCAAAGAGGCTCTGCAGCATCAGCGGGATGCAGATGCCACCGATGCCACCACCGGTCGATGCAATGCCGGTGGCCAGGCCGCGCCGCTGCCGAAAGTAGTGGCCGACGACGGCCACGGACGGCGTCAGCAACAATGCCAGACTGAGACCGTTGAGCAGCCCAAACGACAGAATAAAATGCCAGTATTCTAGGGTCAGGTCGAGCGTTAGCAATATTATATATATATATATGTATATGCCGTGCAGTGCAGTGCAACGACAGTCAACGCGACTCACTTTGGCTGAAGCTGAGGGCCACAAGGCTGGCAGGCAGCAGGACGGTGCCCGCCAACACCAGCCACCGTGGGCCGTACATGTCGAAAAGGGGGCCGATGTAGTTGCCCGTAAAGAAGCACATAAAGGCATTGAGCGAGAAGATCCAGCCAATGGTGCCCTCTGTGAAGCTGGCCAGCTGGTAGAGGCACAGGTATGTCTGCAAGGTGGCCACACTGTTCAAGATGCCGAGTGACGAGAACAGCGCCAGCCATGAGCCCAGCACCACCAGCCACGCCTGCAGGCCACCCTCGGGGTAGTATTCTGCAGCCGCAGGACTAGGCACGGCATCAAGAACGCGTCCATCTCCTTTTGTCACGTCCGCGTTGGTGGCATCTTTGTCGCTGGTTTCATCTGTTATGCCGGCCGTGTCTTGTCGTCCCTTCTTCATATCGTACTCTCCGTCTCTTTGGCTTGTAGCCGGCCCTCCCCCGCCTAGGCCGTCCTGTGGCAGAACTAGTACTGGATATGAGACATGTATGGAGTAGGGAAGCAAGGTAGAAACTTGAGGTCTTTCTCAATGTCTTTTTTCAGAAATTAAATCACAAAAAACACACAACGACACCAATACACTCAAACTTGTGAGGAAGCTGGTTGCAGTTCGAGATGGGCGTTGACAAGGAACAATGAGCAACTGTGTAATCGGGGAGGCATACGCCACAGAGAAAGAGGATGAAGATTGAACACAAGGCAGGCAGATTGATCAGAAAGAGTCAGGATGGAAGAAAACAGTATTGAACCCCCAAAATAAACGGCAACTGACAAAGCGGCAAAAGCAAACAACGGCATGGCTCCGGCTGCATTAGAGTTTGTGGAGTATGGGTAGCATGCCGCACCTCCACTCCGTCCGTCTGTCTGTTGGTTTTCGACTAACCAGAAGGGAACAGAAGCTAATACGTCGTGGGATAGGACTGGAGTGTCCCCGGATGTACGAGTACTTGTTATTGACCGCCACTATGACTAAACATTGGGGGCTTTGCATCAAGAGGAAGGAGCATTGGGACCACTACAGCTAAAATAGAATGTGGTGAAGATAGTAGTGTTTACCTTGCTGCTGGCAACACCTATTTCGTATATGATGACTTGATATAGCTATTCCTGTGTACAAAAATAGGAAATGTACTCCTGCCATAACGTCCTACCTACCCCAGCTTTGGTCTTCCTGTTCTTGGGAGAGAGCACAATAAGAGGGAAGAGAAAGACCGAGCTCTTCTGTAATTAAGCCCCGGATTGCTCAGCTGCATTAGCATGCAGTCATGCAGAGGAGCAAAAACAGGAAGAATGCGTCCTGTTGCGTGATGCCGAGATATACGCATTCCTTGCTTGCTGCCCCGTGTACATAGAGGACGGTGAGCTGAGCCATTTGCCTGGACTGCTCTCATTTGTCCAAAGTCCGTGGTTTGAGATTAAAACGAAATCGAGACGCCCAAAGCGGCCTCATCCATCTTCCTCATCGTCGTCGGCGTCCTCGACCGTGGCTTGGTGTGGTGCTGCTGGACGGCTAGCCGACGTGTGTTGTTGCTGGCTAGTCGCCGATGATGGTCCAGCATGGCCTCCACCAGAGCTCGGCAGGTAGCCCTCTTGCTCGAGCTGGTCGGCCTCTTCTGGCTCCAGCAGCCCGCCGCGGCCCCGGCTCTTGTCAATCTTGCGCCGCACCACCGTCGGCATAAACTTGGACACGGCCTCTTTCTGCAGGTCTCGGACGACCGGCTTGGCCTCGTACACCGTCTTGATCTCGACTGGCTTGGGTGGTGCTAGAGGCAGGGCCGGTGACGCGGACGCGGACGCGGCTGGCCCGGCTGACACGGCTGACACGGCTGGCCCGGCTGATGCGGCCGCTGCTGGAGGCGCGTCGCCTCGTCCACCGGCGCGTCCGTGGCCGAGGGGCTCGCTGTTCGCGTTGCTGTGCGACGCGTCCCGGCCTGCCTCGCGCTTGGCCCGCCGCTTGGCATACCACTCGTCCAGGTACCGCTTCGGAATCGGCGGAGGCGTGTCGCGCGGCATCGGGATGCGCCGCACCTCCTCGTCCACGTCGCTGCCGTCGCTGCTGCTCTTGTCGTCGTCGTCGTCGCCGCCGCCGCCGCGTCGGCGTTTCCGGCCGCCGTTGCCAACAAAGGCATCCCCATCGCGCCGCTCCCGTCTGTCGTGTCCGTGGCCAAACGTGGGCGCATTGTCGCCGAGCGCGTCGCGCGCCTTTGTCACGGCCTTGAGCTCCTTCTCGAGACCTTGCAACACCTGCTCCTCGTGTGACGTGAGCTTTCCGCCGCCCTCGGTAATCGCCTTGAGGTCGGAGATTTGCTGCCGTATCCGGTCGGGGTTCTTCTTGGCCAGCCGCTCGTTGCGCGCCTCGGCGACATGCGCCTTGCCTGAGGGTGTCAGTAGGAAACAACAGCAGCAGCAGCAGCAGCAGCAGCAGCATTGCAGAATGACCTACCCTTCTTAATCGCCTTGGCCTTGTCGGCCTTGCGCTGGGCTGCCACGGGGTCATAGTTGCGCTCTTTCGGCATCTTGATGGCCTGCAGTTGCAGTCTTCCAACTCTCAACGGGTCTTGGGTTGCTCGCAGCGAAGCTGAACGGGCCAGCCTTGATGAGTAAGTCGAACAAGCTCAATCTTATCAGCTCAATCTTATCTTTAGTCAGCAATCATCCTATACACCCACGTGACTCTCTAGGCACCCCAGTATTTTTGCCCGGGCTAGCGCGCACACAATTGTTCCCGTCCGTGAGGGGGGGAGGGCGCAAGAAAATCCAGTGACCTAATTTTTTTTTCCGCAGCCCTCACCCCAAAGACGGATCGAAAAGTGACCCTCTCTTGTTCCCTCTCGAACGTCAACCACGACACATCGTCAACCAACCCCTTTACGACAACCTCAATCACCCGTCCCAAACCGCAAATATGGGCAAAGTTCACGGCTCCGTATGTTTTCCTCGGTCGAATTCAAAAACATTTCTTTTTCAAGAAGTGACCATGATTGCTAACATAGTCTCCAGCTCGCTCGTGCCGGCAAAGGTATGACTTGATCCGATCTCTTTCCTGGCAGTCAACCCGACGACGACGGCGGTGGCATCTCGAGTTTCTTGCGCAGCAAAACTCTCCAGCTGCCGTCGTTACCATGCCTTTTTTTGTTTTCGTTTCAACAAATCGAACTGAATACTAACATTGCCCCTCGTCAACAGTCCGGTCGCAGACTCCTGTAAGACTCACCAACCTACCGCGATGAATCAACTTTGCTCGGATGACAGAGCTGTTCTACGACTACCTACAAAGACTGTGCAACCCGAACTCGGCATACAGACGACGCAAAGGGGAAACACCGATGGCGGCAACAGAGCCATGTGGGCATAATGGCGCACAGACGACAGGCCGACAACGACAATCGTGGATGACAGCAAGATGCACGGCGGACGAGCTCCTTCTTTTCTTGCCAAAGTCAAGGACCACGCCATTATCCAGTCGACCACGACAAACGAGCATCGGGTCAACCTTGAGCTTGCGTCTATGCCACCACTACTACCGCTACCGCTTCCCTCAATCGCCTCGACACTGAAGTTCGGGTCTTGCACAGTCTCGTGGTAGAACGGGACAGCTTGCGTTGTCCTAGCACGGCCAACACGCAGCGCGAGAGACGACATGCTAACCAATGCCACAGAAAGTCGAGAAGATGGAGAAGAAGAAGACTCCCAAGGGCCGCGCCAAGAAGCGGTTGACTTACACCAGACGTTTCGTCAACGTCACTCTGACTGGTGGCAAGCGCAAGGTAAGACGCAACGCGGGACTTTTTTTTTTTCAAAGTGAGGCCGACAGAATGAATGCTGACTGCTCCAGATGAACCCCAACCCCGGTGCTGCGTAAATGCCCTAGAACCTGGAGGAAGATGAAATAAAAAACCAAAAACCAATCTTGCCAATACTTTTTTTGTTGTTGCTGTTGTGTATTGAACAAGGATACACACGGGGTTCCAATCCATTGTTCGCTTTCAGATTTGTGCTTCTCCAGGGAAAAGGAGAGCTCGGCACGGCATGAGGACGGGTTAAACACAAAATTTCAAACTTTTTTTTTGAGAGCTGCTCTATTGTCAACTCGGTACTCGTATAGGCCTGTTTACGAATCAACGGGACTGGCGGGTGATTTGGTGGCCTCTGGTCGATCTGTTACCCCCAGCCAACCCTTGTACGAGTAAAAGGCAAAAGCTATCTTGTCTTGCCAAAGGTTGTCCGGCCAAGAGTTTAGTATCTTCAAGCTTCTTGCTCCCTTGCATGCAGCTTGCCCGGTCACGGGGGTGTCTCTCCAGCCACACGTATTCGTCCAGTGCTGTATTACAGAGTACTCTGTACATAAAGACTACTCGTAGTCGTTCTGGCTGCCCGGCTGAGCGTCGGTCGGGTGCAATCAAACACAGAAACAGCGTCTCACCATGCATTGTCTCAGCGGCTGCAGTGCTCTTACTCGTATCCTGCTGTATGTCTCAATACTGCTGCCAATATCATAGTCGTACTCGTAAACTCGTATCTCTGAGACTGATGGGCGGCCAGAACCGAAAGCAAAAGAATGAGATCGGCCCGAGATATCGAAAAAAGAGGCCGGCGGACGATGCAAGGGAGGTCGCGCAGATCAACCAAAGCACGACATACGGTTAGTGCAGATCCAAGCAGAGACTATTGTAGCAGTTTTGTCAATAATGGTTTTATGTGTCCAGTAATGATATCCTATATCCAATATATGCGTAGCCTCCTTGTTGCGCCTTGGAAGCCTGAAAGTGGCCAGAAATAAAAGATGTTACCCAGCCAAGCTGCCAGCTCGACAATGTTCGACCGTGCCCGCGAACATGAATGCAAAACAGAACAAAGGAAAGAGTAAAGAGCAGTAGATGATAATCAAAAGTAAAGAGATGACAAGAAAATGTAAGGAAATGACAAGAACAGTAAGGAAAAGTAGACGTCATGGATAGCCATCCGACCGTGTATCATAAGATGCAACATGGAAACATGAGATAGAGCAGACAAAAAGGAAACTGAATGAGAGTGTGGCACACGCTGTGCAAGTGACTGGCGGTCCGTGACGTGAGTATCGTGTGTCTCGTCGAGGAGAGGACGTGAGAAGGAACGGAAAAGGTCGTTTGTCGTAACAGTATCAGAGTGATCAGTGGCTGCGACGCATAAACATGCGTGACAGCAGGGGCGCCTTTTGCGGTGCGCGCGCGGGTACGGGCGGCTGAGGCCAGTCCGCGGGCGAGCGCGACGAGGAGCGCGACGACGGGATGCGCTCCTCCTGGATGCACGAAATGTGCTTCGGCGGCACCTGCGGTGCCACCGAAGTAGGGGTGGTCATTGTAAAGGTGCAGGCATCGGCAACGACGGTGGGTGCCACGGACAGCGTCGAGGACGAGCTGAGATTGGTCCTGCGGCTGTTGTGACTGTTGTGACTGTTGTGGCTGTTGTGGCTGTTGCTGTGGCTGTGGCCCTGTGTCGACAGGTGCTTGGAGGACGCAGACGCCGCGCGCATGTCAATGTGGCTGCGCGTGCGCCGCGTAAACAGGTTGCGCACAAACCGGCGCACAGCGACACCGCCCTCGCCCTCGTCGTCCGAGTCCTCCTCAAAGACCGACATGACGGGGTTGGCTGCCTGGGGCAGTGCGGCCGGCAGAGGCGGCAGGGAGTCGTCCAGGGCGCAGCTGCCGCGCAGATCCTTGGCGGATTTTGAAGCCGAGAGCCGGCGGAACGCCTTGGAGCGGGCCATCCACGAGTCGCGCTGGGTAGGGTCCTCGCGGGCGCTTGCGCCATCGCCGCTGCTCGTGGCAGGGCGGGCAGTCGACCGCGTGTGCGAACGAAGGTTGCCAAGCGACCGGTGCGAGCGCGGCAGCCGGGCAGCAGCAGCAGCGGCAGCAGCAGCGTCAGCGTCGGTTGGCTGGCTGGCCGACGGAGGGAAGTGCTCCAGCAGCTTCCGGTGGCGGCTCAGCTCGCCTTCCCAGACCGCACTCTTGTCCTGCTGCGGCGGCGGCTGGGCGGGGGTGGCGGCCGCGCACAGTGTGCGGGCACTGCTGGCGGCGGAGAGCGCGGGCGAGTCCAGCACCGGAGCAGGCTGCCTGGACAGGTGGGACAGGTAGGTGTTGTCAAAGGTCGACGTCGACGACACGGGCGTCGGCGGCATATTGGCCGCCGCACACAGGAGCGCGGGGGGCATGGTGGGAACGGGAGGCAGGGGACCGGCCGGCGGCGGGCCGGCGTTGCCACGGATCTGGGGCATCGACCGGCTGGGCCGCAGTGGTTGCGTGTCGTGAGGCGAGGCGGACGTGTTGGGGGTCGGCTGCGGCGACGCCTGTCCTGGCTGCACGGGAAAGGGAGTCAGGCGCAGGCGCACGGGCTGTTTGACTTGCGGCTTGCCAGTGCCGGCACCGGCACCGGCACTCGCCATCCTCTGCTGGCGCTGCTGGCGTCTCTGGTGCAGGCTGGAGACGGGAATGGCGTCGACCATGGCTGGCGGAGGCGTAGGGGCGCGGCTGGCGGCGCGGTTGCGGCTGCTGCGCATGGTCAACATCTCGGCCTCCTCGGGCACCGGCGCCTCAATGGGGGTGTTGTGAAAGCCCCGCAGCGTTGCGTGGGACGTGGCACGGAGCCGCGAAGCACGCGTGGTTGTGGGCATGTTCGCCGGCTCGGGGACAAAGGCGCCGACGGAGCCGACCTTGGACTGTGTGCGCTCGGGCGGCGGCGGCGGCGGCGGCGGCGGCGACTGCATCAGGATGGAGCTGCTTGTGGACGTGGGCGACATGGCCTCGGGTGTTGTCGAGGACGACCACCCCGACGACAGGCTGTCTGCCGCAGCCGTGCAGGTCGATGCCGTCGAGGCCGTGCTGCTGCCACTGCCGCGGCGGAAGCAAGCACGCCCCAGCTGCGGGTGCGGAAAGTCTTCGGGCACGACGAGGCCACAGCTGTACAGTATGGTGGCGGGGGCTTCGGACGCAGCCCCTTTGGTGAAGATGGGCTCCCATGTGTAGGTGACGTCGCAAGACTGCGAACGGTAATGAGGAGTGGTGCGGGTGGTGGTGGTGGTGGTAGTAGTTCTGTTGGTGTTGCGGCTGGTGTTGCGGTTGCTGCTGTGGGTTGTGGTGCTGTTTCTGGTGCTGGCTCTGCTGCTGTTCCTGCTACTGTCACTGCTGTATCGGCTGTTGTTGCTGTTGCTGTTGCTGTTGCTGTTGCTGTTGCTGTTGCTGTTGCTGTTGCTGTTGCTGCTGCTGCTGCTGCTGCTGCTGCTGCTGCTGCTGCTGTCACTGCTGGCACTGGCCCTGTTCAAGGTAGCCATGCTGTCACAGCTGACGGCACGTCCGATCTGGTTGGCGGCCACGGCCGACATGGGATACGGAGCAGAGCTGCGGTCGGTGTATGTCGTCTTGGCGTATGCCATGTCGGAGGCGGCCCGTCTGTGAACGTGGTCTCTCATGTTGTCGGATCGAATTGGCGAGGGAGCCATATGCTAAAAGAGTGTGGGAGATGGCGAAACGAGAGGATTTGATAGAGCAAAAAAAAACGAAAGTATAAATGAGGATGAGAGAAAAGGGAAAAGGGAAAATGGAAAAGGGAAGAGGGAAAAGGGAAAAGGGAAAAGGGAAAAGGGAAAAGGGAAAAGGGAAAAGGGAAAAGGGAAAAGGGAAAAGGGAAAAGGGAAAGGGGAAAAGAGGAAAACAAAAGCAAAAGGATCATGCGAAATAAGCGAAAGACAGGGAACAAAAGAGAAAGAAAGAAAAGGGTAGAAAATGCAATATGCAACTTTGACTCTGGGGACAGACGTCTTAAGTTGAGCCGGAATGCTCCAGCAAAACAAACTGCACCTCAAGAGACAAGCATGACAAAAACCCTCGACGGGTCCCCACACTAGGGAAATCGGGGCAAGACATCTGGGCGTGTAACAAGTACGGAGTACGAGTGCTCTGCACGGGAGTACGTACTCGTACGAGTACTTTGGGCGGGACGAGTCTTTGTACGAGTAAACACAAGGCAGGAATGCGCAAAGTCTCCCTGGGACCCCTTGCAGACAAGGCAGGAAGGGAGGCGGTGTGAGACAAGTTGGCTGTAGGGAGGCTGTGGCAACCTTGTGATGATGTGCAGCGTGTCTCAGCTGCTGTGGCCTGTTGGCCGGCAGTCATGGTGCAAGGTAATCTGTAGGACGTCTGCCAGGGCAATGCAAGCTGTTGCATTCGCTGTTGCATTCGCTGTGGTGTTTTTCTGCTCTTTGTGTTTGGGACTGACATTTATATTGGCATTTTCTCTTTTTGATCTTCTTCATGTCTCTTTTTTTGTAGATTTTTCGTAGATTTTTCGTACATCTCTTTTACTCGTTTACTCGTATGTTTGGACTATCAGCTTCCTGGCACGGAGCTTGGGCAAGAGGTCCTCGTGCTCGTCTGGTGAAAGAGAGGCAGTTTGGCATTTTGCCGCTGTCATTATGAGTCAATTGATAACAAAAATACGGAAAACCTGTTGGAAAAACTGGTATCCAACAACCACAAGGGTTGTGCCGTTGGCTGTCGAATAGAGACGCGTACTCGTAGATGCACATCGGGCTCCGTACTCGTAGGATTCAGTCACTTGAAGAATTACGCAGCTCCCCATAGCTAGGGGTGCGAAAAAGGTAAAAGGTTGGGCTGGGCGTCTCAAGCCAAGGGCGGCAGTGGAAAAAGAAAAAGTAGAAAAAGTAAACAGGACGAATAGCAGCCAACAGCCCAGGGCGCAGCGCAAAAGCAATGCTCATGCAGAGTGACTATTGAATCACCGTCGCAAGCCGGCGAGTACTCGTAGGAATGCAGCAGAGAGTACGGAGTATGCAGCAGAGTTCAGCGGCAGCGTCAAAGGCTCGCATTTCCAGTGTCTGGCCTGTACGCTGCTGCATTTTCTTTCCTTCTTTCTTTCTTTCTTTCTTTCTTTCTTCTCCTTCTCCCTCTTCCATTGTACTCCGTATTTGTTTGTTTACCCCGTCTGGCATGCACCTGTCGGACTATGCAGAGGGCTGCCTCGCTTGGCTGTCAAAGCCCTGGTGCTGTGCCGCTGGGTAGGGCTACGACCATCGTACGAGACAGTCGCCTCCAAGCTTGCTCGAGCTCCATACGGAGTACGGAGTAGACTCTCCATAGACGCCAAACTATCAGTAGGGTCTGTGGTGCTGCTGCCGCTTCTGGCCTACGAGTACTGCGAGTTTTCGTATTGGACGAACTGCATGGCCCCTGTAACCGTGCTCCATACTCTGGAGTCCTACGCGTATCCTACGGAGTAATGTGCTCATACTCGTACTCATCATACTCCGTAGTTGAAAACGCGTTCTTTATCAAGCCGCAAGTACCGAGTATTCCAACGGCACAATGCTGGTAAAAATCTTCTTCCCCTCCCATCCCTGTCGATTCCCCGTTGCTCCCCGTTGGCGCTAGTTATCCTGGTCAACGCCCTTTGCCAGGGGGATAGGGCAAGGACCTGCTGGGCAGGGCTGCTCGACAGGGCTGCCTGGCCGGGCTGCCTGACCGGGTCTGCCTGACCAGGTCTGCTTGACAGGGAGGCTCGGCATTGATAGCATTCGGCATTGATAGCATGAAAAGATAAAGACGAACTCGTATGTGATATTGTTAGACATTGAGGCTTTGAGTACGAGTACGACCAGCTTGCCACATGAAATCACGAAAACGTGTGCAGAATATCCAGAATGTGCAGAATATCCAGAATATCCAGAATATCCAGAATATCCAGAATATCCAGAATATCCAGAATATCCAGAATATCCAGAATATCCAGAATATCCAGAATATCCAGAATATCCAGAATATCCAGAATATCCAGAATATCCAGAGTCAAAATGGAAACGGCGTCGTCACCACATGCAAAGTCTGCGTATTTACTTTGTACAATAACATAAACAATCAACAACGGCGAGCACGCTAAGATCATTAAATAAAATAGCAACTATTGCCAGTTATCTAGGTTGACGCGCTACTGGAGCTTGCAGACGGTATCGCGGGCGCGTCCAATACGGAAAAGGGCGCGACTCGCTTATCCCTAGCGTGGGAGGCAATGGAACAAGCCCATTCGTTCCTACGAGTAACTGAGTACTTCGTAGAGCTACCCCAAACAGGTGTGGTGCAGGGCGCGGGTCTTCGACATCTGGTAGGAGCATCCGTACTTTGAGTCGCAGTTGCACCTGCTATCGAGTCTCCTTCCTTTTGCAAATTATCGCACTTGCCCCCTATCGCATCCTTTGCTTCCAACGGCATCGTACACTGTAATACTCACTCAATGCTCAGCAAGTACGCAACCCGTATGTCGGCACCGACCTCTTCACCGTTGGCCGCCGCCAGGCTTCATGTCTCCATATGACAGGGACAAAAATAACAACTCCCTGGTCGCCATCGGTCCCTGGCCCCAGAGATCGCTTGGAGCAGAAAATTCAGACGCTCAATACTCCGAAATCCGTGGAATATCATGAATTACTCCGTAAAAAATGTTCAAAGAGCTGCCCACGTTACCGTGCTTTTTCCACCATCCGGTGTTAGAGAGTCGACTTTCCTATCGAAAAACAGTGATCAAAAAAGTTAAACAAAAATCACGCAAAAGTCGAGCAAAAAAAGCGCAAAAAAGTATATGCAAAAACTGTTCAAGCGAAAAAGTCGAGAAAAAAAAAGTTGGGCACAATAAATCAAGCGAAAGAGCTGGGCAAAAAACTCATAAAAAAAAAAGAGAAAACCATTAGCTTTATCTTACTGGACAGCCCTTCACTTATACCGTATTCTCAAACCTTCACCTTTGATCATGTAGAATACAACAACACATAGAAACCCTCCTTGAAAAATTCTGGTCTATCCTATGTAAATAGAATTCTAGTCACAAGATGTGTAGAAATATGCTATTATTCTCGAAAACCCTCATATCTATGCTGAGATGGTTAAGCGACTAGATTGCAAGAAAATCATCATATGCGCGGGAGAAGAGGCTGACATGAATACTCCAAAGACCTACCCAGCTTGCATTTGCAATACCGATACAGGGAGGCGAAAAGTGATACGGGATGATACATGGAAAAGCGAAAAGTGATATGGGATAATACATGGAAAATGTTTCAGTGCTTGGCTGTTTCATTGTCAAGCTGCAGTGCTTGCCGTTGCCCAGTTCGAATATCTCTTCCATTGTAGCACCGGCCTGCCTTCGGGCCAGACGTTTGGCAGCCTCTGGAGCTTCTTCGGTTTCCGTGGGTTACCCCCCATTTACCTTGTTACTTCCCAGATTCTTCTGCTCCGATGTCTAACCCAACATCCAGGTTCTTCCAATCCAGGGCTTGATCCAGAAGCGTGTGGGCCGGTGATCGCATCGTGTTCTTCTGGCATGGACCTACATTTCAGCAGGCAGATCAGGCACAGCGTGTCACAACAATAGCTAAACATAGCTCCGACTGCGAGAACAGAGCCAAGTAAACAATAACAAGACAGAACTGACATGCAGATGCTGGGGTATGGCCCGGCTTTGCCAAAGCGGCCAGCACCGGTATGATGCATCTAACCTCATATCACGTACTACATACGCTGTGTAATACAGAGACTAGCGATGCCGAGTAAAGACTGGATCTTCAGGGCCGAGATAGATCCATGTGCTGGTGTTGTAGCAGCTGTCTGTGCTGATGCATCATCGGTATCTCTCTGTCGGATCTATTGGCAAAGATCTATTCGTATATGTCCTGGCACCTTGTGCTTCCCAATCTCGACTCCGGAGCATAGTGCTATTATCTACTGACTCTGTCATCCAGTTTGTGCCAGCGCAACACGGCGCGTCGACGCGTACCTGGAGGCAAGAACGGTCACCCAGCTTCCCGTCGAGGGTAGCCAGCCCCGGCCAGGTCAAGCTCCAGGAGGCCAGGGGACGACAGATATTGGCAACGCCAAGAAACGCGGCGGCAAATCGATCAGTGGTTTGCCTTACCGGCGACCCGGGCAGATAGTGCAACTGCATCCGTAGGGCTTTTGCAACGTCAGTAGCAGTGGCGTCCGAGACGCCGCAAGAAGGTCTCGGTACAGAGAGATATGCTCCCTCGACACACCAATGCTGGTCTGACTAGGCTCAAGTCACCCCGGTCCATGCCGTACTGCTGACTTCTTCTTGCTGCGGCATATGAGACGGTGAAACTTCATCATACAATCTGGCTGCATCCTCCGGGCATCTTGTTCGAGCTGGATGGCCGCCTGCTCCGATGATCGGCCAGCAAAAGACGCAAAAGACGCCGAGAAAAGTAAATCGCGTCGATAAGTACTTGGATTACCAAGCGGTGGCTATTCTTGTCCTCCGTACGCCCGAACGTACGCTACAGGGCCTACGGGTATTTTCCTGCTCTGCATCGATCAGGCTTGGAGGCTGCATGTCCGATGAGGTGAGATCTGACCCGTGACGATTGGCTGGGCCTCTCACGGCCAAGTATCCCATACATGTTTATGATTCCGGACTCTACTTTTCGCATCAGCATCAACTTGCATACTTTGTAATACATATAACTTGATCAATTGATCCCTATGGACAACTCTTGACAACAAAAAAAAGACTCGTTTACTACTTGAGTACACCGTACTCGTACTGGTAAAAACCAACTAGACCGCTAAAAGTAAGTGAGTACGAGTGTCGTACCCACAAATATTAGTCAGTTCTGGGTGTGAACGACACCCTCTCAACGGTTAAGGTTTACCTCGACAGAGCTGTTAGCACGTTGGATAGCCCTGGAAACGACAAACTTAAGCATATCTCGTTGTCGATATGAAAAGCGGGACAGTGCATGTGCATGAACAAGGGGAGAGCGTCAGACGTCTGCTCTTTGATCATTTGCTGCAAGTCTAGAATCTCTAAAAAGGCGGCTGGCAGATGTGAGATCCTACGCTGGATACGAGCACAACGTGCATCTCACCACGGGCCAGCCGTCTCACGGTTGCGTCGATACGGACATACAGACACCATTGCTCCGTATCCCGAGCCAGGGCCTTGGTCGTGTCGGCTGCCGACGGGGCCCGCGATCGTATTGAATCTCCCTGCTGGTGCCTTCCTTGAAAGGATCTGCGGTAAAGAAGAAAAAGGAAAGGGCCACGGACTGCTCGTGCTCGTGCCCGGTACGGAGTACGGAGCATTGCCAGCTCACCCCCAAAAACGAGAAGGCACCACCCACCGCTTCCTTCCTTCCCAAGCTTCTCACTACTCAGTTACTCGTAAGCTTCCCACTCACTTCGTACTAGAGGATCCCGAGATACGGCGCTGCACCTGCGGCATCGAAATTCCCGCTATCCCAATATACCGGTTTATTCCACCAAGGTTGGGGTTGATTCGTATTTGTAGTATTGCGCTCGACAATCCTTCGCCGTCCTCCTGTGCTCCATCTCTTCTCTCTCGCCACGACCCACAAAAAACCCCTCCCCTGCCGTTCTCTATTTGTCTTGGGTGTAATATCCCCCAAACTTCCCAGCATCCGCCGTATTCGCAGCATCGCCAGATCACAAGCATCGCCAGCACCACTGGTTACATATACTCGTACCATCCCCCCTTCCTCCACCGCCTCGACCATCGCCACAAACCTCACTGACTACTGCTCAACGCGCCCTCTGTCTCGCCCAACTCCCTGTTCCCTTCTGTGCTACTGTCGCCTTCCCCGTTCACATCGCATCGCCATTCTCACCATGGACTACTCGCACCCGTTTTTCGCGGGCAGCCACCAGTCCTACCAGCAGCAGTTTATCGGCATCCCTCCGCCCACCCCGTCGCACTCCAACTCTGCGACCTCTGACGACTATACGACCACCTCGCCACCGGTAAGTGTGCTTCCAGGGTGTGCTGCTCGCTCTCAAGGGCGCCTCTACAATAGCTTTGCCGTCGTCCCCTCGCTGCTTCCAGTTGACTTGCATCCTTGGTCTTTTCTGTTCATAAACCATGAGGATCAATGTTGTACTGACGCATCGTCGTTACACAGGAGGGGTTCCATGACTTTGCCAACGAGCATTTTCCCGCATTCGACAACTACGGTGTGCAGTTCGCACCTCAGCAGCAGCAGCACCAGCACCAGCAGCACCAGCACCAGCAGCAGCCGCAGCACCAGCAGCAGCCCATCTTCCTCGGCCCTCCGACGCCTCCGGGCCAGCACCAGCTGTCTCTTGGCGCCGTGCACACAGCTCGTCAATCCCTTGCCCCGTCTCAACCGCCGGTGACCGCTGCGGTCCCCCAACCTCTGGCCAATGGCTCCGCCATGATCATCGACTCGCAGACCGCCCCCGATATCATCCCCGTAACTAAAACCGAGCCCGGTGTCGAAGACTTTAATCATGAGCAAACCCGGAGGGCGGGGTCCAACTCGGACGACGAAGACATGACCCCGGCACAGGCACGACGCAAGGCGCAGAATCGTGCAGCGTATGTCCCCCTCTTACTTTGAATGATTCTGCGGCTGCTAACTGTCGTAACTAGACAACGCGCATTCCGCGAACGGAAAGAACGCCATGTGAAAGACCTCGAGGCCAAGCTCCATGCGCTCGAGGCAGCACAGCAGAACACGACCTCGGAGAACGAAAAGCTGAAGCGTGACCTGCAAAAAGTGCACACCGAAAACGAGATCCTGCGGGCCACCTCTTCCCTGCAGGCGGCTGCAGCGGCTGCCTCCCCCGGCAGCGACGGTGCAGGCGGCCGCGGCATGCTGACGGCAGGGCCCATGACGTACAACCCGACCGACTTCTACAGCGACCTCCTCGCCAACCACGCCATCAAGACACCCAGCCACCGGATCGCCAAGTCCACCACAGGTGACCGGCTATTGGGCGCCGGTGCCACCTGGGACCTGATCATCGGACACGACCTGTTCAAGCGCGGGCTGGTGGATGTCGCCGACATTAGCAACCGACTCAAGCACCAGGCCAAGTGCGACGGCCAAGGGCCCGTGTTTGAGGAGCGCGCAATCCTCGAGGCAATCAGCCAGAGTGTTGGCAGCGGCAGCGACAGTCTGCTCTGATCAGCAGGCCGAGATGGGCGCGAGAGTAGGAAGGCGGAGAACACATGATATCACTTGGAGGGATCAAACAGTGACTGCCAGACTCACTGGGCGTTTTGGGTACTTTTTTTGCAATTATACGGGTTTTTGTTTGTTTTTATTATATGATCCCCAGGGACAATGGGATCTGTGGTATTTGTTGGGCGTATATATTAGTCTCTATGGTATTTATCATGACGAATACGCTCTTATCTGTTTGGAATAGCTTTTGATATGATGCTCCGTAGCGTCTGGCTATTATCTATTGTCTGGCATCACGCTTGCACTTTAATATCCATCTTTGATGCTTTTTGGCCGAGGTACGAATATACAAAATGATTAATACAAAACTCCTGTCCCCCAGAAATAGGTATGAAAGCATAAGGAAATAAAAGAGGAAGCAGAAGAACCAACCGCCCAACCTCTAATGATACAATGTCGTAAACGTGTGCGAGAGCTAAACAAAAAAGAAGACACCCAGAGATGTCAGAGATGAGAGAGTAGGCAAATGCAGAGAGAGAGAGAGAGAGAGAGAGAGAGAGAGAGAGAGAGAGAGAGAAAGAGAGAGAAAGAGAGATGCGATTGCCAGTTGAGGAGAGCAGCAGATGCCGTATGCATTGTATGCGAGAATTGGTACCCTTATTTCCTTCGCTGCGTGGCCGTCGAGTCCGCCGACGGAGTGGCTGTCGAAGTGGCTGCTGCATCGCCCGTGGCGCATACGGCGGGCTCCGCGTCCGCCTTCTTCTCAAGGGCATCCTCGACGTAGGGGTGCTTGATGGTGAGGCACCAAATGTCCAGGTAGTCGCAAATGGTCACTATCACATCGACCACAAAGGACCCGTACACGCCAATGGCCGTGCCCAGCATCATGAACATGTAGGCCACCTGGTACCCGCCGGTGCCCAGGGCGCTCGGCCAGCCCAGACGGAAGTAGGCCGGGGGCGTGTCGCTGCCAAACAGCCGCGCCGCCACGGCCGGCTCGCACGACTGCAGCACCGGCCCCAGCGAGTCGATGACGCCCCAGGCCAAGGGCAGCACCAGGATGTTGAAGTAGGGGAAGCGCAGGTGCGCCACGTGTGCCGTGATCATGCGGCCGACCGAGTAGGCGTTGAGGATGCCGCCAAAGAACACAAAGGGCACAATGTGGCCGTGGAGGATTTCGGGCTGCAGCAGCAGGTAGGCCACAATGAGCACCCAGGCGCCAAAGAAGGGGACGAGGCCCAGGAGCGGGTGGTCGTTATTGTTGCGGTCCTTGGCCCGCTCCTCGGCGGTCAGCTCCTTGCGCTTCTGGTTGTGGACGCACATGACGGTGCGCGTCGCCTCAAGCATGTTGAAGCCCATCACAATGCTGCCCTGGACCATCCACCACTCGGTAAACGACAGGTCCCGCAGCAGAGCCGGCAACAACTTAATCTTTTCCGCGGGGACGCCGAGCGTCGCCAGCATGGGCTGCGTCCAAAAGGAAGCACCGCCAAGCAGGCCGGTCAGGATGTAGACGCAGCAGATGATCAGCACACCCTCCACGGGCCCGCTGACGATGCCCAGCTTCAGCGTGTGCGTGTGGTACTCCTCCCACGTCTGGATGTAGAACGTGCACAGCGACGCAAACAGCGTGGCCACGGTCAGCCAGCCCTGTCCCATGTTCTGCGAGCCGGCAAACAGCAGCACCTCGAGCGACGTGTTGAGGGCGTCCACGCCGTGGTCAAACATCTCGCCGAGAGGGCTGCTCTGACGAGTACGACGGCTGGACAAAAGAAAATATTAGCCATGGGAGCTCCTGGATGCCCATCATTTCCGAAATTCCAAGACTTACGCCTGTGCACCGTCGACGGCGTCAAAGGTCTGGTATAAAAAGAGGCCCACAGCCCAGCTGTAGTACACCCACGACGGACAGTCCTGGTCCAGCGTGGGGTTGTACCAGAGCAGGGTGAGCAGGTTGGCGATAACAAACGAAAAGCCCGAGAGCGTGATGAGGTTGGGGGCCATGCCCAGGGGGAAGCACGGCAGCACAACATTGTTATAAAAGGGTTTGAGAATGTACTTTGACGTCAAGCTGTGGTCGATGCCCGAGTACTTGTAGAGCTTGAGCCCCGCGAGGGACTCTTGTCGGAGGTAGACCATGGTGGCGGGCAGACGGTGTTTGCAAAACGGCGAGCGGTTCCAAGGCAGGGTAGACAGACAACGTACTCGTAGTAGTGGCGGGAGGAAGATACTGAGTACAAGAAAAGCAAACTGCGGCGGCAGAGGGCTATCAAGTAGTATATGGGATATGGAATATAGAATATGGAAGCAGAGGAGGAGATACTAGTGAAAAAAAAAAGTATGGAGAACAGCTAGGGCGGGGGTCTGGTAACGGTGGACACGACCGGCAGATACGTGCTGGCCGGGTCGATGCTAATCGAGCCGATGATGCCAGCGAAGCGGGACAGGAAGAGGCGAGTATAAAATACACGGTGAAGAGACGCCTGGCGGAGGCCGTTGCACAGGTTGAGATGAAGCTTGACCACACGAATGACAAAAACCCGGTTGCTTATGCAGGAAGGTGGAGGTGCGAAAAAATAAAAGTGCGTTATCGGTACTGTCGACGGAACTGGAAAGAACAAAGGTTGCAAAGAAAGGAAACGAGTACTTGCTCGTAGATCGTACCTTCCCATCTACGAGTACGAGTACTCGGGCTCTCTGCCGCTCCTTCCTGGTCGTCGGTAAATTGCTGCAGCCTGATTGATACGCGTGAGCGACGCGCGACGCGCAATGTCAGATTCCGACCAACATTGCTATTGCCGTCTTTCCTCCTCTCCTCCCATGTCCTCACGTGTATCTTCTATTGAAATTGCACTGCTGCCTCACATGTGACAGCTACACAGTAGTAGAGGACAGCGCACCATGAGCTTGGTACGTCATTCGAACAGGTCCACTTTTATATTGGAGGGACATGAGCGTCTGGCCGTCACTTTGGTGGTTGACATTGCTCTCCGTGGACACCAGTTGAGGGCGTCATTCCAAACCACTTGACTCGAGACGTTGGCTCAATATTGTCGTGGAATAGGTCAATGATTGGACTGTGAAAGTAGAGCTATGTCAACCATGTGCGCGTTGTAGCCATTATATCATCTCACAAATGCACGAACAAGATTGCAATTTTCATATTTTTTTTTATCATGGCTGCTCAATACTCAAGGATATAGAGGCCAATGGGTCAAGTCGCCGCCGTAACCCTGTAATGACTGATGAAAGAAACATACCCATGATTTTGATTCCTTTTGCAGACAAGAGAAAAAAAAGAGGGCAAAAGACCCGCGCCTGTCCCTCCCGTAGTGTTTGTGACTACATATAAAAAAAGATATTGCTGACCTCGACCGCATCAAACAAAGCCCACTCATGCTAACCCGAATCATTCCCATTTTGTATTTGTTTTCTTGCTGTTTAACGGGAGTTGGGGGCAACGCGGACCTGTGCGCCCTTGGAGCCCTGCTTGCTCTGGATGCTTCTGGCCTGGCCCTTGCTGGCCGCAGCCTTCTTGGCCTTCTCGGCCTTCTTGGCCTTCTCGGCCTCGGCCTTCTTGTCCTTGATGTCCTTCAGGTTGGCGGCGCGCTGGGCAGCACGGGCCTCGGGGCGCATGGAGCGGCGCTCCTTGATCACATCGAGCGACGCACCAACAATGGCACGCTGCGACTTGACGGCACGGCGCGAGCGCTTCTTGGCGACCTCCTGTAGTCATTTGTCAGTGCTGTACAAGCGACGGCTGCAGTGCAACGACGCGACGACGCGACGCTGGAGTGAGGGATCGATAACGTACCTCAGAGATACCCTTGCGGTGCTGGCGACGGAACAGAACAGTCCAGGAGATGCGGCGGGGGTTCTTGCGCTGCAGGAACAGGGACTCGGACTTGCCGTTCTGGAAACGGAAGACCTTGCTGTCGCCACGGACGAACAGCTTACCCTACAGACAAATTGGTTAGTTGCGTTCTTGTGTTTGTTTGTGGCCCGGTTCCGGCCATTCCGCATAGCTCGAGCTTTCCATCGCAGAACGCTTCAGACACAGCATTTGGCGACAGCAGTTGCTTCGGTGGTTGGCATCGAACATCGTCTGGCGTTTGTCGTGGTCTGCAGAGCATGGCGCATGGCGCATGTTGCAATCGATCTTCATCGATCATCTCGCCCGCAGATCCGTCGTCGCAAAACCATGTCGTTTCTTGCTGTATTGGCGCATGTCGTCGCCGCCGTCGCAATTGCGCGTGCCGCATTCGTTCTCGCGTGTCGTTTGTCGTCAAATGCCATGCAAATTTGCAGATAACTCGTACTGGCCCGGTACTTCGACTCGTATCGTGTTTCGTTTCGCCGTCGATTCCTCCAGTTGTCGTCGGCATTCCGCCTTCTCGTCGCTGTGTCTCTTTGCGTCCCTCCGGTGGCGTTCGGCCGTCCCATCCTCGCAGCAACAACTAACCTTGCCAGGGTAGATCTTCTGACCCGAAAAGGTATCCTCGTAAACTCTCATTGTGCCGGTTTGTCGGGGTGTCGATATACGGTGGTTGTCGAATTTGTCGATGAGAAGGAAAGGGTTGGCGAAAACCGAAAATAGGCGTATTACTAGGAGAGGGGGGCGTGTGGAGGACCAGGAGCAAAAATTGGTAATGGGAGGACGAAAATTGCCCTACGCTTCCGCAGGAGAATCAGTCAAAAAATTGTTGTGCGCGAAAAGTATCCACTTGGCGCTTTCTATTGGCAGACACTGGGAAAATACGGGACTTTGAAAGTTCCATCACGTGCTGCTTATATAACACGGCACTGCGACCCTGCCCCATCTTGTCCGTTTTGGGTAAGCATCGTGTTAGTCGTTGTGTTCCAACGTCAAGCAACGTCACCCTACTCTCTCAATAGACAACAATATAAAAATTGTGCTCAGCAGCATCCCGGTCCTGGTCGTCGAGCTTCGTAAAACGAGAATACGCTAACAGAAGATGCTCGATATGGCTGACAGCAACGCCATTGCGAAAGCTGTGCTGGACGAGTACAATGGCTTGCCAGCGAACCGAAAGCCCGTGGTCCGCTCCAACGGCCTCTGCGAATGGGTGCCTCTCAGCGGGATCGTAGCCGAGTGTATGTACCAATGACCAGAAGTAGCTCTTATTTCTGTCCTCATGCTCTGACATGTCTTGTAGTCAAGGATGGCGAATGTGTCTGTGTTTCTCTAGCGTACGTCTCTTTCTACAAGGCCTGACATGTGATCTTGGTATTGACAGCAATACAGGACGGGCATGAAATGCCTGCCAGCTTCCAAACTGGGACAATCCAAGGGCGTCGGCATCCATGACTGGCATGCCGAGGTACTGGCCTTGCGTGCCTTTAACCGGTTTGTGCTGCAAGAGTGCCGCGACGTCCTCCTGCGTGGCGACACGTCGTCTTTTCTACAACACAGACCCAGAGACGAGAAGGCCGATGATGCATGGGACAGCCAGCCGTTTGAATGGCGCAGTGATATAGCTCTGCACATGTACTGCTCCGAAGCGCCTTGTGAGTTTGCATCAAAGCCTACTCGTGTTTCATTTGTATGGCTAATGAGATCCCAGGTGGTGATGCCAGCATGGAGTTGACCATGGCTGCACAGGACGATGCCTCTCCGTGGGAGGCACCACCAGCGACGGCCGGCCGCGACGAGGCACCCACGTCGGAGCCCTTGCTGTCGGGCCGCGGGTACTTTTCCAGGCTGGGGACGGTGCGCCGCAAACCCGGCCGTGGTGATGCCCCGGCGACGCTCTCCAAGTCGTGCTCCGACAAGCTGGCGTTGCGCCAGTGCACGTCGATCCTGAGCGGATCAGCGGCGGCCCTTGTTTCGCCGGAGAACTGCTATTTGAAATCGGTGGTGCTGCCGGCCTCGCAATACTCGGAGACGGGCTGGCGGCGGTGCTTCTCTGCAGACGTGGATGCCACTACGGGCGCGGCAATCGGCCGCATGGCTCCGGTGGTCGGCCGGACATGGCCGGGCGGGTTCGCATATACGCCGCTGACCGTGCAGACGACCGACGTCGAGTTTGCGTTTTCCAAGCGGAGTGTGGGCAAGTCGGGCGCGTCTTGCGCGAGCAGCAACATCTCGGTGGCATGGACACAAAACGGCACCAACGAATGTCTGGTGAACGGCATCCTCCGAGGGCGCAAAGCATTTGACCCGGCCGGAGCAAGCTCCGTGTCGCGGAGGCAGATGTGGCGGCTCGCCCTGCAGGTCGCCTCCGAGGTCGAGGGCAACGAAAAACTCGGCAGCGTGTTCCGCGACAGTGCAACATATGCGCGTCTCAAGAACAGCCCGCTGTTTGCGGCACGCAAGCAAGTCAAGCAGGACGTGACGACGCTGGCCTTGCACGGCTGGGTCGGCAACGAGGGAGACGCCGACTGGGGACTGGATACTCTATAGCAGTCGCCTTGGCCTCTTTTGTGTTTGGTTCCTCGGTATATTTTTTATCCTTCAGTTTGTTTTACAAGAGTTCATAAACTCGACAAGAAATAAACCTTTTTGTTGAGAACTTATAACACGAAATGCTCAATGCTCAATGCCAACAGCCATTGTTTTTTTTTACTCGACCTTGTCTTCGAACGTGCCGTCAACAAGGTCGGGGATCTCGTCATCGTCCTCGGCGTCGGCCGCACCACCCTCCTTCTCGGCATCCTTCTGCAGGTTCTGGTAGCTCTCGGCCAGCTTGCGCAGCGAAGCCAGAGAGTCGGGGCCCAGCTGGTTCAGGATGCCGGGGACCAGGTCGGTAAGCTCCTTGTCCTCACCCTGGCCGTAGATGGCAAAGGTGTTGGAGGGGACGGAAGCGTGCACTGCAGGCATTGGTTAGTATTGTTGCGTTGCATATTCGACGTCTTTTTGTTTTGTCGTCGACAACTCACCCTTGGGGTTAGCAAAGTGGATGACGTTGCCGTCGCTCTTGAACATGTTGACCTCCTCAATCTGCTGGATGGGCTGGACGTTGATCTTCTTGAGCTGGGCCTGCAGCTTCTTGTCGTCGGCAGCAGTCCGGGGCGGCGCGCGCTTGACCTTTCTCCGGGGGGTGCCCTTGCCGCCAATGCGCGACACGGCACCGAGCTTCTTGAGACGCTCCTGAATATCGGCCATATTTGCGGTTGTTGAGGGGTATCGTAGATCAACTGGGAGCCACGGTGGAGGGGTAGACTATGAGAGGGGGGGACAGGTTAGTGATCAGGTGGCGACATTGCGGGCGTGTGATCACGACACAACGAGACCGTGAGCTTGGCGAGCTGAGATGGGACGGATTGGTTGGGTGCTGTGCAGGGACATTGCCGGACAGGCTGGCAGAGACGAGAGACAACGACACCACGGCCGTCCGGGCGGGACGGCCGTTGAGCCCGGGACGTCTCCGAGAAGGGTGACAATGTGCATGGGGCGTTGCCGACGATGACCAAGAGGGGTTGTAGAGGCTAAGAAAAATGGTGCTCCGGCCAAGACGATGTCATCGCCGGAGGTTGTGCGTTCCAACGGCCGTGCCGGCCCGACGAAAAGGACATGGAAAGACAACGGCAACACCAGGAGCGCAGGAGAAAAACGCCACACAAAGAGGAGGGGTGGCTCGGGATGCGATCGGGGAGTTGGGTGTCGTCGAGCAATCGAGCAATCGTGCCAGGGCCGCCGGCGAAAGGGCAAACACGAAGAGAAGAAACACAAAACCTACCTGGGAGGCTTTGGTGATGCTGTCGTCAGGATCCGGTGGGTTCGGAGGGGCAGCGAAGGAGGTGAGGTGAGGAGGAGGACGAGATAGTAGAGGAGGAGGCGAAACCGAAGTGAAAAAAAAGATGGAGATGGGTCACTTTGCTAGGCACAGCGCGGGCGTTGGTGGTGAACGGATGGCCTTTGAAAATCGGAGATGGTCACTGTGTATGTTAATCCGGGTTTCAGTGGGGGGGGGGGGAGGTGACGAGCAGCGCGGACGGCGGGCGAGCGCTGTGGTGAAGGTATTTTTTGTCCTAGTTTTTTTGCACCAAAGAGGGGAAGAGAGGAGCTCGCCCGTGATTAGATAAGCACGCACAATAAATTTCCATTGGTTGAAAAGCAGCTGGTGTTGATTTTTTCCTGCTCTTGGTCCCCGCTCTCAAGTACTCGTAATCAAGGCTGGCGATCTGGCGGGGGAGGTAGCCTCGAGTGGTGTGGCTGAGTGTGGCGTTTATTCAATGAGTGAAATGGGACGAATGAGAATGGACCGAGACATGATGAGATTGAGATGAACGATGAGATTTGAATTTTGCATTCGAGTATTGATGATGCAACTGCAGTTGCAATTCCTGGCCCATAACCAAACGCCAGCCAGCCAGTGTATGAACACACTATAAGAACAACAAGATAACCCGAGCGACTCGTAGAAGGCCGTTGAGTTGGATGTGCTAAGACGTGACAAGTAATACAAATGAATGATAAAACAGGGAGAATAGAAAGCATGAGAGAATGACGGGTAATTCGTGAGACGGCGTAAAGAAGGGTACTCGAACAAGATTGGAGGGTGGCTGATACAAGGGCCGATATACAAGGTCAATATCAGGATGAGGAGGACGAGGACCCCGAGAACGGCATCAGCTTTTGGTACCAGCTCTTTCCATCGGCTTGTGCAGCCCCCGGAGAAGAGACGGGAGCAGCACTGGCCTCTTTGCGCATGGCTTCGCGCTGGGCGGCAGCGGAAGCAGCAGCACGCCGTTCCTCGTCCAGCTTGGCCTCGCGTGCGGCCTTGGCCTCTTCTTCCTGGACAACCCAGACTTTACTGTCAGCATGTACAGAGTTGGATGGTGGGACTGGAAGATGGGAGAGTATGCAGCTGGCCAAAATATATGAAACAATGCATAGTACAAAACTCACTCGGCTTGTTGATCTTGGACTGCCGCTTCAGGTTCTGCAGCCAGTCGTCAAACTCGGCCAGACGCTCTTCGCGCCGCTCGAGACTGCGCTTCTGCAGCTCGGGGTTGTATTTCTTAAAGAGCTCCTCATCGGTGGGCATGAGGTACATGGTCAGCATGGGGCCGCCGACACACATGGCAATGCCACTGGATCCGTTAGCAGGCGAGTAACACAAAAGGCGAGGGATACATGAGACGAGGAGACGAGCCGGGGAAAGCTTACCCTGCTATCATCTTGCCCCATAGCATGTAGTTTGTGCCCTTCTTGCTCATTTTGGCGGCGGGATACGATGACCGAGAGAGGTGGTACGTGCCGCGATATCTCGTGGTGGTGGCTCGGCAAGGCTGACGGGAGGCCTTGGTGAGAAAAACGAGTCTAGCGATGCGCATGCTTAGTAAGCAACGACGTTGAATTGTAAACAGCGGCTATGATTGGCCAGCCAGACCGAGGTGACAACCCCAGCCAAATCTACTGAGTACGAGTACGAGTAATATCGGATTCCTCTACTCGTACAAACTACCGTGCCACTCGTATCGTATGCCTCTTCTTACGAGGTTGTTTGTTTCTCTTTTGATTAGAGGGCTTTCTTTCCCCTCGCCTCTTGCTATGATTACCCCGTATATCTTCTGGGATTCGCGCTGAAAGCCACGACAAGGAGTGCGGTTGCATTGACGACCCAGTTGCTATTCATGCGACCCCTGTCGTGTTCACTCGTACGAAGACTCCCAAAGAGTACGTTACTCCGTAATAATGAGATTACTCGTACGTGTGTACGAGTATGACTACTCGTTCAAACGAGTCTCGTGAGTGTTCCGCGGAGTAAATGAAATGTACGAGTGCTCGTATGAATGCTGTCTGATATTGTGCGACGTGTCGATGACTACTCGTACTGTATCGCGTGAGGTCGCAAACTGTCCAATCGAGCTGTTCACTCTTATTTCTTAGTAATCTTGCCTATTCCGTTCTGTCCCTACTCCGTACGAGTACTCGTAATAATATGAGTACGAGTCCAAGCCCCATTTTATGGAGGAGATTTACTCCGTACGAGACTCGTACGCATCCTCCTACTCCGTAGTCACACGTCGTAAGCCAGGACAGTGTGGCACTGTAGGAGTACTTCATACTCGTAGCCCGTACTCCGTAGACTCGCGCAGTCCGGAGAGAAGAGTTTTTATATCCCGTAAGTCTCTCTCTTGATTTTTTTATCCCGAGCAAAACCGGGCTGGGCGTGTGACGGAGGGGAGTCGGCTGTTCACGGACGGAGGCCAGGTTCTTGAATGTTCCTTCCTTTTGGGCTGCAGGTGTCTCGTGTCCGGAGTATTTGCGTGTTTGTCATATGCACGTGTTTTAAAATAGAATTTGTTCCTTCCCAACAACGGGTACGGAGTCCTCCGTTCTCCGCAGGTGTCGCTGGTGATCGGCACGCGAGCGATCCAGTTGAGCAGAATTCCAAAGTGGCAGCCGTTAGTAATCGGTCTTGCCCGTTTTTTCTTTCTTGTGTACAAGTAACGTTCCTACTCTCACCCTTTTCACAACGACTTTTTTTTTTTTTTTTTTTGCACCTTACGACACGTCCCCAGTGTCATGCTCGCTGCCCTACCGCACAACAATGCAACGCGGCCGGCATACGTCACCCAATGGCATCGCATTGTTGGCTGGTGTCCGTTTCAAGTATGGGGCGACCGTTGCCAGCCAATGGCGCTGTGGGAAGGAAGGCCAGGGGGTTCTCCTTTTCCCCTGCAGGCCTGCAAGTCAAGTGTACTCCGTATGAATGACAAAGACAGTCGTATTCGCATGCAGAAAGTGTGCAGCGGGTTGCAGCGGTCTAGGGATGTTTTGCCCCCCCTAGGGATAAAAATTTTTAGCATTCACAGAGGGCAGAAAACTCTTCTGTAGCGAGCGAGTTTGTACTCCGTAGGCTACGAGTGCGCAGGAGTACGAAGTACTCCGTACGGAAGAAAGAAGAATGGGCCCGAGTGGACCCAATGCAACGGCGCTAGCCCGCTGTACACACTCTGTATGGCCGCTAGTCCGTCGAATACGAGCCTGGCCAAGTTGGCCGTGCCTGGCCTAGGGACTGCCTGTTTGGTGGCCGCTCCCGTGCTGTCCGTCGGTGCTGGACTGACTAGGAGTCCCTTTCGCTCCTCGCCCCTTCTCCACTGTCACGGGTCGCTCTTGCCGCTGGCATCCTGTCTCGCCTGCTCTTTCCTGCCCGTCTCTTGTTTCTCGTCCTACTCCGTACGCTCCTTCTTGTTTCGCTCGTCAATATTCTCACCTCTCACCTCTCTCACCTTTCTTCTCTCGTTTCTTCCTTCCTTTTGGTCATATTATCATAATTTGCAGTTTCCGTATACTTTCCTCACAAACGTTCTCTCTCTCTCTCTCTCTCTCTCTCTCAGCAACTCGATTTCCTTCTTCACGTCTTTCGCTTCAAGTCCCGTTTCAACGTCGCCTTTTCTTCAAATCCAGCCGCCACTCATTTTGTCACACGACACACGCAGGTCATATTGGTCGGTCTGCCGTCCTCGACACACATTGGACTGCAGTTCCATCTCGGGGGCCATTTCTCGGACGTTGACGTCTCGAACGACTCCATCGACGCCGTCATCGACATAGATCGACATTGACATTGTCATCGACAATTTTCGACAATCAATACCACCTAGAAATGTATTCGCAACGCCTCTTCCAGGTGCTCATTGTAGCCTTGTCCTTTTTCGCATCGGCCCAGTCGCTGCACCTCGATGCCACGATCTTGAAGCGCCTCGAGATTGTTGGCGGCGAACGCGACGTTGGCGCCCGTGCCGACGGGACGGGCGCGTCGTCAGCTCCCGCTGCCACAGCGGCCGCTGCATCGTCGGCCCCTGCTGCGACCAGTGCGGTTCCCTCATCATCACCCGCTGCGGTGTCGTCGGCACCCGCGACCTCGGACAAGGAAACGCCTACGTCGTCAGTGCCGGTCGTGGTCACGTCCAGCGTGGCACCCGTGACTTCGGCTGCTCCTACGGCGGCGGCGTCGTCGTCGCCCGCAGCAGTGGTGAGCTCGCCAACTACGCCCACATCGGCCGCCGTGACGACACCGACATCGAGCATACCCGCGGCCACTTCGGCGGCGGCAACGCCGACGCAGGCGGCAAGCAGCGCCCCCGTGACGGACACGCCGGTCGAGACGACGGTGATTGCGACGACGGCGGTGACGACCAAGGGCGCCAAGACGACCAAGGCGGCGAGCTCTGCGGTGCTGACGACGGCGAAGCCCTCGACCAGCACGTTTGTGACGACGATTACGCAGTCGGACGGCGCGACGGTGGTGGCCACCAAGGAGACGACGACGACGCCGACGGCCACGCTGGCGGCGTCGTCCAAGGGCCACAGCTCGTCGGGCATGTCGACGCAGACACGCAACACGATCATTGGCGTGGTTGTGGGTGTCGGCGGTGCCATTATCCTGGCCGTGATTGCGCTCGTGGCGTTCCGTGTCTGGGGCCGGCGGCGCAACTCGGAGCACGACCAGATGCTCGACTACGACCCCAACATGGGCCTGACGCCGGTGGGCCCGCTGGAGAAGACCAACGGCGCAGTCGCAGCGGGCGTGCCCGGGCGGTCGCCGTTCCAGAGCACGCTGGAGGGCTACCACGCGCCAGGAGGCCAGGTCAACACGGCATCCAACTTTTAAGAGCGCGGCTTAGCTCATGGGCCGTTGCTCGGCCGGCCTGATGTGATGGTCAACGTCGCCCTGCTGCGTCTGCTGGCTGCTGGCTTGCTTGCTTGTTTTTTTTTTTCTTCTTCTCTTTTTGGATACCACGACGGTCGTCGGCACGCTGTGCATTGCATCATTCCCACCATTTTTTACCTGTATCTCTTTTATCCCACCTCCCCCCTACCCTCCCCAAATTCGTTAATTTTGCGCGTCTGCCGCCCTCTTCCTCTTTTTTTGTGGCAAGATGAGCCGCGCGCTTATATTTACCGCTGCCATTTTGCCATGCACCTTTTTCCCGCTCCAGTGCACATAAAGTGACGAAGCACTGCTGTTATGTCTGTTGTCCCATTTTCTTTTGTATTTATTCATGTCCATTGCGTGCGTTGCATATAGACGATTGACACAAGTCGGTCAAGATAATAGTGACTACTCAGTACGGTCCCAGTACTCGTGTGTCGTGTTAGTATTGTGGTGTGAGTGAGACTCAATCAAAAAATTCAAAAAAGGTGCTGTTAGGGGCCGTCTGCTACTACTCGTTAGTGCCCGTGCTGCCCGTGCACCGTCTCTAGTGCCAACGGTCCCTGGCGGCGTTTCCGCTTTGGGACCAGTGTCTCAGGTCCCGTTTCAGCGCCGCATCGACCGACATGGAGAGGTGCGACAGTGTCTCGGGTAGCGCGCCCTATCAATGTTTCTTGTTTTCCATTCCAGCCTTGTTTCTGTCTTGCATCCCGGTGGTTTGTGATCTGACTTGCTCGTGATAGCATTTTGGACTCTTATTTCCCGTGATAGCTTCACTTTGGTCTTTATCTCCTCACTTACATTACATCTCTGTTATTCTATCTTCATTTTTTAATCTCCTCTTTTCTCTCTCTCTGCGTCTCTCTACCCACATCCCAACCGTCCCAATGCCGCTGACGTCGCCGCTGCTGTTCTGGGCCACGGTCTTGCTCACGGCCCTCGGGTCCGCGTCGATTGTGCATGCGGCTCTGCCCGTCCTGTTTGACGGTGCCGGTGCCGGGGCTGTTGTTGTTGCTGCCTCTGCCGCCCCCTCTGTCGTCGACCACCATCACCACCAGCAGAAATTTGCCGCCATGCCCCTGATGCACCGCGCCGCCGCCGCCGGCACCACCAACCTGCAGGCCTTTACGGGCGCGCTGGCCGACATTAAGGCGCCGGCCATTTCGCAGTCCAACGACGCGACGCGGCCCTTTTCCGTCGACGGCGATACTTTTGTATGTTGTTTTTTTGAGACTCTTATTAATTCCATGGCTAACCGACAGACCGACTACCAGACGGCAGCGGGCCGGGCGTGCGACAGCCAACACAACCAGTGTGCGGATGCGGCCAACAGCCAAAAGTCGTCGTCGTTTAGCGTGGGCGACTGCGACACACAAAACAGTAGGTCTTTCTTCAATTGACTTGGGGTTAATGGTCCCGTTTGCTAACATGACAGACAAATGCAAGAGCGCGGCATCCTCGGCGACAAAGACGGCCTTTACCGAGCTGGCCACCTCGTCTCCTGATTTTGAAATCTTTTGCGATCTCTAGGGCATGGCGTGATGGGGACATATTTGCATTTAACATCGTTTGCAGCATCAATTGAAATACAAAGCATTAATCAAGCAATATATTGAGTGTAGATCTCCGTGAACAACAGAACATTTTGGGTACAGAAACGACTTGACCTGGAATAACAACATACGACAAAACGAAAGAAGGAAAGAAAAAGAAAGAAAGAAAAAGAAAGAAGAAGAAAAGAAGAAAGAAAAAAAGAAAAACGAAGCAAGCCAAAAGAAAAGAGAAAGATAGAAAGATAGAAAGAAAGAAAAAAAGAAAAAAAGAGGGTATCAGTCAAAGTCGCGAAAACAAACAGAGATTTGTGCTGTAACTTATAATCTGAAGAAAGACAAAGGAAATACCACCGCGTCACTCGTCACTCTTCGTAAAACGACGGGTCGTCAAACTCGTCGAGCTGCGCATCCGAGTCGTAGGCGCTCTGGCGCATCATCGGCGGCGTCACCGGCTGGCGACGGCGGTTGGTCGGCCGCGGCGGCGTCACGTCGTCGTCGTCGTGAGCCGTGCCCGACACCGAGCCCGAGTCCGACTCGTCCATGACGCTGGGCGCCACCACCACCTTGTCGGCCCGCGACATCCGGCGTGCCATGGGTTGCCGGCCACCCGTGTACCGCCGGCCGGTGTTGGAAAAGGCCGTGGGCTGGCTGGGCTGGTCGTCCGACTGCTCGTCCGACTGCTGCTGCTGCTGCTGCTGCTGCTGATGTTGCTGCTGATGTTGCTGCTGCTGGGCCAGCACGGCCTGGCGCGACGACATGGGCGGCGTCATCAGGCCCGACAAGAAGCTGCTGTCGCCCGACTGTGCACCCGACCGGGCGGCCGGAGCGGACGAGCCGGCACGTGACGTGCGAGACGAGACGGACGATGCCGCAACACGCGACGACGACACCGACGGGGCCGCCGTCGCTGCTGCTGCTCTTCTCCGCTGGGGCGTGGCCTTTGCGGCGGTTGCGGCAGAGACAGGCACCGACGGCGTTGTGCCGCTCAGCAGGCTCGACTTGCGCCAGCTGCCCCAGGCGGCGGCCAGCGGACCGACGGCCTGGGCCACGCGCGGCGTTGCGGCAATGTCGCGCAGACTGGCCGCCAGCGCCGGCAGCTTGATGGCCGACCCGCCGTTCATGGCCCGCTCGCGCTCCTGCTGCTCCATCTGCAGGTTGGCCTGCAGCCGGATCACGGCGTCGCGCACGCGGTCGGCGTCGTGGTTCTCGCGGCTCAGCGCCGTCGCAATGTCCTGCAGGTCGGCGTGCCGCACCGCCAGCAGCTCGCGCAGCCACGTGATCTCGTCGTCGCGCTTGGCGATCTTGGCCTCGGCCTCCGGGTCGACCTTGTCCAGCGTCTGCTCCAGCTCCTCGATGCGCTGCTCGCGCTGCTGCAGCTGTTCCTGCAGCACAAAGATCGACTCGCGCAGTGCCTGGGGCGAGATCTTTTCGGGCAGGCCCAGGCCGTGGTGCAGGGCCTTGACCGTGGCTGCCGGCTGCAGCGCCGCCGATGCCGTGTGCCCACCACCACCAGCCTTGGCCGTCGCCTTGGCCGTCGTCTCCGTGGCGTGCTTGGCCGCTGCCTGTGCTGCCTCGCGCGCAATCGCCAGCTGCTCCTCGAGGTGTGCCACGCGGTCCTGCAGGTGCTCCGTCTTGGACGTCGAGATGCTCAGCCGCTCCAGCAGGTTCTGCTCCGTGCGCTGTGCGTCCTCGGCCGTGTTGTTCAGCTTCCGCTCCAGCCGCGCCTGCACGTCCTCCAGCTCGTTCTGGTGCCGCTGCCGCACCTCCTCCGCTGCCGTGCGCTTGGCCACCGCGGCTGCCTCCATCGCCGTCTGCCGTGACGTCTCCGCCTCCTCCAGCATCATCTCCAGCCGCGCCCGTGCCGTGTCGGCGTCCATCTTCATCTGGTCCGCCTGCGCACGCACCCGCGCCAGCTGCTCCTCCATGTCGCTGCGCACCATGTCGACCTGGCTGTGGGCCGCCTCGAGCTCGCCCTGCAATGCCATGCGTGTCCGCTGTGCACTCCGCTGCAGCTCGTGGTTCTCCGTCCGCAGCTCGCCCAGCAGTGCCTCCAGCCGCTTGCACTCCGACACGGCCCGCATCGCCTGCCGCTCGCCGCCCTCCAGCCGCTCCAGCTCGCTCTCCAGCCGCTCGCGCGTCCGCGCCTCGGCCTGCAGCTTCGCGTCCAGCACCTCGTGCCGCGCCAGCAGCGTCTGCTCGCGCTTGATGAACCGCGCGCTCTCCTCGGCCACCTCGCGGGCTGCCCGCGCCATGTCGTCCTGCAGCGCCACAAACTTGCTGCGCCATGCGTCGCGCAGCCGCTCGTTCTCCTCCAGCTGCGTGCCCAGCGTGTCCACCACCCTCTTGACGTGCTTGAGCTCTGTCGTCGCCTGCACCAGGTCGTTGCCCTGCCGCTGCGACACGTCCATCGCCCGCTCCGCCTCGACGCGCCAGTGACGGCCCTCCTGCGCCTTCTCGCGCAGCTCTGCCTCCAGCGCGTTGACCCGGTTCTGCAGGTCGCCCTGCGTCTGCTCGCTGTTCACCTGCGACGCCTCCAGCACCGCAAGCCGCACGCGCTCGTCGTTGCTGATCTTGCTCAGCGCCTTGAGCTTGTCGTCGCGCTCCTCGATGCCCTCGCGCAGACGCGCCTCCTCCTCCGTCGCAACGCGCAGCTGCCGCTCCACCTCGCTCAGCCGGTCTTCTGCCGCCTGCCGCGTCGAGAGCTCCGCCTCCAGCCGCTCGTCCTGGTGCTTGAGCCTGTCCTCCAGGTCCGCCACGCGCTGGTCATACGCACTGCGGTTCATAATCTCAACCACAACCCTTGTCTCCGCAAGCTGCAGCTGCCGCCGCAGCTCAGCAACCTGGTCGTCAGCCGCACGCCGCGACGCCATCTCCGTGTCCGCCTTGGCCTGCTCTGCACGGAGGCTCTCCTCGAGCTGCGCGATGCGTGCTTCCGGGCTGTGCTCGTCCTCCTTGTCCGCAATCTTGCCCACGTGCTGCTTGACATCCGCCAGCATCTCCAGGATCGCGCCCACAGCCTCGCCAGTCACCGCATCGTCGCCCGGGGCCCGCGCAGCAGCTGCCAAAGGCTGGTGCGTCGCAAGCGCGTCGAGCACAACGGCGCGCATTTGCTCTATGCGCCGATCGCGCCGCGGGCTCATTGACCGACGCGGCACCGGCGGCATCTCATCGTCTTCGTCGTCCGCGTCGCTCTCCACAATCTCGCCCGAGTTGCTCCGGAACTCGCGCCGGCTCGACGGCGTGCCACGCGTCAGCACCGCAATTGCATGCTGGATGCGGTCCAGCGACTTCTCCAGCGGGTTCAGCTGCTCCGCCAGCAGCCCGCCCACAATGTCGTTGACGCGACCGTCGAAGAAGTTGACGCGCGACTCCAGCTTGAGCTGCTCCTCGCCCGCAAACGTGTTCTCCCACTCGCTGAACCCGCTAATGTGGCCCTGCCGCCCAACCTTGTAGTGCGCCTCGTCCTCAGCAGACTCGTCCAGCTCAGTAGACCGGAGCGGCTGCTGCGGCAGCTCCGGCTCCCCGGTGTAGGGAATGTGCCGGTACGGCCGCGATGGGCTCGGCGCCGTCAGGTTGACAGGGGGCTGGATGGCCCCTGCCACCTTGTGCACACCATGCGACTCGTCAAACTCGTTCATGTGCCGCATAATGTCGTCAATCTCCTCATATGTCGGCTCATGGCCAACCTCGCCAGCCACATCGTCCATCGCACCCACGCCAGCATTGAGCTCGTCCTGGAAGTCCGTCTCGGGCACAGGCATGACAAACTGCTCCGCGGTGAACACGGGCACCGTGTCCTTGCTTGGCACCGGAGGCGGCGTGCCCGGCGAACTGACCACGCTGTGGCCCTTGGGCGGCGGCGGTGGCGGCGGAGGCGACGATGTAGCGTAGCGCGAAGCAGCCAGGCCCTTGGGCTTGGGCTTCTCCGTGGCCGGGGGCGGTGTCGGTGGCGGAGACGAAAACGTAACAAAGGTCTCCTTGGCGACGACGGGTGTCGCAGCCTGCGTGGCCTTGTCGTCATCTTCAGCGGGCTCCGTGGTAGGCAGAATGTTCTCCTCCTCCACCTTGAGTTCTTCCGCAGCAAAGCTGACAACCGAGTCCCCCCGGAAGCTGGCGCTCGGAACAAACGGCTTCGCAGAGGCCGACAACGACTTGCGGTGGCCCGACATGTTGTCGCCCATGGGCCGCGCGCTGTTGAAGTCGGCCACATCCTTCTGGGTGACAAAGTTGAATGGCGTCCAGGGCATCAAAGGCGACGGCTCCGACGGGCTTGTGGTCGCGGGCATCTTGGCGTCTGTCGACTCGGACAGCACAGTCGACGACATAGCAGTGTCTTGAGCTGCAACATCTTCGTCTTCGCCTTCAACCTCCTCGTCGACCTTGGTCTCATCAGCGTCAACGGCCTCAAGCGCCTCGACTTCTTGCACATCATCAGCCTTTTCATGCACAGCCTCAGCCTCAGCATCAGCCCCACTGACGTGCAAAGGCGTCCCAAGCACCGTGAGATCGTTGCTAGCCGGGTCAGCAAACAGCACCTCGTCGTCGTCGCCATCGACTGGAGTAGCGCGGGCCCGCTTCACACGAGAGTCATCGACAATACGGCCATCGCGATCGTACTGTGTCTCGGCCTCCTTGGCCTCCTTCTGAGCAGCAGGTGGAGGAGTGTTCGAGCTCGTCGGCGGAACGATTGGCACAGCCTTGGACCGCTTGGACTTTTGGCCAACGCTGGGAATGGCAATGTCAATGTTGCCAAAGATGGAGCTCGCGGGCCGGATGCTGCCGTTGGCGCTTTCGGTGCCAGACATGATGGGACTCGTGAGCGAGTCGGTAACCGAGTGCAGCGGCTTGAAGACGGGCGCATCAGGCCGGAACTTGGGGCCCATGGACGCGAAGCTGAACTCGCTCTGGCCAGGCGAAAGCGTCGGCGCCTTGGGGTTGTTTCCAGTCGTGCTCGTGGGGAAGCTGAACTGGCTCGTGCTGGCAGACGGGGGCGCGTTCGGACCCAAGCCGGCCTGGAAGATGGACAGCGACGGCTGGAAAGGCTCGCTGACAGGGTTGGGAGCCGCCGCTGCCCCGAAAAGGTAGCTGCCATTGGCATTCGGATTGCTGCCAATGCTGCTCGCAAACGACGGCTGGAACGTGCTGGCCGCGCCCGGGTTGAACTTGAACTCGGGCGCATCGACGTTGAGGTTGGACATGGACGCCTTGCTGCCATGGCTGATCTTCCTCAACGAGCTCCGCTTGTTGCCCGACATGCCAGCATCTTCGCCCCAGGGGTTGCTGGCCGTGGAGAACGACCGCTGGTGGTCCTGCTTTTGCTGGTTCTGCAGCACACTGACAAAGTCAAGGCCCTGCTGCACCGGCGTACCCAGGCTGCTCGGGTTCGTCACCACCTCGTACGAATCATTGCCAGGCACAATGCCGCTCTGAGCCGCAGCGATCCCCGCCGCAGCCGCCGCCTTGGCCGCTTCAGGCTCAAAGTAGGCATTCGCGAGAGAATGGCCACGGCTGTGCGGGCGCGGGTGGTGCAGCGGCAGCGGGCCGTCAGCAGTATCGCCGCGGAAACGCTGGATGGGCGCCGAGTTGTTGGCAAACTGGACAGACAGCCCACGAGCGTGCTGTGACAGGGGCGGCTTAGTGTTGTTGCCGTTGACATCGAATCCGTCCGCGGCATCCTTGCCACCGTGGGGGCTGTAGTCGCGGTCGTGCTCAAACTGCTCACGGAACTGCTCTTCCAGGTGATACTCGGCCGCATCAATGTCCTTCTGCAGACTGAAGTTCGCATTGTGCTGCTGGGTAAACTGCTGGGAAGCGGCAGGCTCAGGCGACTTGGCCGGGGTCGTGCTGGGAGCAGGCTTCTCTTCCACA
This sequence comes from Ophiostoma montium, assembly GCA_029299015.1. NCBI lineage: Eukaryota > Fungi > Ascomycota > Sordariomycetes > Ophiostomatales > Ophiostomataceae > Ophiostoma > Ophiostoma montium. The sequence goes on along the minus strand of JANSMC010000072.1, from coordinate 30,804 downwards.
TCCTCCTCAATCTCGTGCAGGTTCTGAAGACGTGGCGAAGCACGAGACGATGTCTGCAGCTGGGGGTACTGCATCATCGGGTACTGCAGAGACTGGTGGCGCTGGTGCAGCGGGGGCGAGGCAAAGCTTCTGTCAGGCGTAAACGGCGAAGAAGGCGACATGACCGACGAGAGAGCAGCCAGCGACGGCGAACCACCACGGGCGAGCCCATTCTGGAGCAGAAGCGCTTGCGGCGAAAAGCCGCCAGGGGTCGTCTGCATAGGCGACATTTGATAATGGCTAGCCGGGATAGAAATGGACTGGCGGTTGTTGAATCTGTGGTTGACGCCAAAGGGAAGAGGCGAAGCCGCAGAGGGCATCGAAGGGCTGATGCCACCGGTACCGGGCATAAAAGCACCAGGGAAGGCGAACTGCTGTGCTCCGTGCATGTTGCTAGACGCCGACCCAGTTGGAACAGGCGGCGAGAATGGCAGTGGCGGGTAGATGGGCACCGAATTTTGGCGGCTGATGGAGGCCGCGACAGCCGCGCTGGGAGTAATGGACGGCGGCAGCGGTGGCTCGTCGTCGCCAAACGAGACGCCTAGTGCACGCAGCTTAGCTTCGTTGAGCTCCTGGACGTAGTTTGCCCAAGCATTGAGATCAGGCAGCTGGATGGGGTAATTTTGCTGTGCACGTTCGCGTGCAACATCACCCTCGTCGGGCCACGACGGCCGGCTCATGGTTTGGCGCGAGGCATTGTTCTGGTCAAAATCGCTGTCGGAAGCGCCATGGCCGAGATCGAAGCCCTTCGTGTTGTAGCCGAGCTCCTCCCAAGAGTGCAGCATGTTGTCCACCGCAGTCTGGGAAAGTGGCATAGGTGCCTTGCCTGGCTGGCCGCGGTTCTCGTCAATAGGCAGCAGGACCAGAATGCTCTTGCCCTTCCACGGTAGCTTCTTCTTGACACGACGCGGCGTTTTCCTTGGCGAGGCCGCGGCCTTTGCGACGGCGAGCTCGCCGCCGCCTACCGGGTCGAGCAAGGCATTGCCATTTGGCTCGCGTTTGCTGCTCGGTGATGTTTTTTGCTGAGGGGTGGGGGTGGCGGGCAACGTGTTGATTGCTGCCAATTTGGTGGTAGGAGTGGAAGGGCGTTCTGCTAGTGTCGAGGCAGCCGCCGATGCGGAAACAACGGGCAGCTCGGGCATGCTGCCGGTGGAGGTGGCCTGCTCAGGGCCGTTGGATGTGAAAGAAGAGGCCATGACGACAGTTGCTGTACTGTGCGTACTTTGGTCGCGTCGTTTCAGGTCCGATCCACGCAGTGTCTCTAGGCTCGACTGATACCGAGGCTGGTGGACAGAGAGCTGGTCGGAAAACTCCTGACTGGAGGAAATCTGATCTGCGGGTGGCCGAGGGGTGTGCTGTCTATTCAAAAGAGTGGCACGGGGAGTACGAAGTGCGCGATCTTCGACGTTCTTCTTGCTTTGTTTCGGTTTGCGTCCTCTGTTTTCGGTTTCGTCTGCGGCAGTGTTGTTGACTTTGTTGTCATCACCGGACACAGATCCACTCAATGAAGAGCTCTCGCTGCCTCCTGCGCTGCTGCTATCGCTTAGCCACAGACGTGCTTCGGAGCCGAAATCACCAGTGGTGTGCTGGCGGATCCAGTCCTCGGTCAGGCCGCGCGCGGGTCTGCGGGCACGGTTGGCAAGGACGGTGGCGCTCACAAGAGAGGAATTGGCCTGTAGAGAAAACGAGGGCAAGGACAAGCTGTCGTCGTCGTCGTCGTCGTCTAGTTGATCTAGGCGTTGGTCGCGCTCGAGAAATTCAGGGGCCGGCCGAAGAAACGGAGTGTGGAGCGTGATTTGGTGGATGGGCGAGCCGTCGGACGGTTCACTGCTCAGGCTCGACAAGCGCAAATGCGACGTGTCGGACTCGGGGTAAGGGGATCCCCAGCTTGCCGTGATAAAACGGTCGTCGTCGTCTTGCTGCCGTACGGGTGAAGGAGTCCTCAGCAAGGCTGCGATGCGCTCGGGGAGATGGGGGGCCGGGATGGCAGGGAGGGACGGGGATGGGCCGGCGTCTGCAGTAGACGCGGTAGACCAGGCAGGAGAGGCGGGAGAGGAGGCACGCTTCGGAGGCGTCTGCGGTCGTCGAGGTCGAGGCGGTAGCCGAGGCCGAGAGCCACTATAAGGCTCCTTTGCTGGGGGTGAAGAAGACGTCGTAAGAGACCTGCGAGGTGTGTGAGAGGATGGCATCACCGGAAGAAAAGAGGATGCAATGCGATGAGGGAAGATGTGCGCGAGGATCTGTATTGGTTGTGGCGACGAGGGCAAACAAGCGGCGCGTGTTGTTTTTCACGACATGGGTGGAGAATCGCGCGTCGCCACACGGCAAACAGCCTCTTGTTGGCAGTTGGTGGAAACAAAAAGAAGTGACAGAATGACGGAGAGGGGAAAAGATGTGTGCTCGTAGTCTTGGGAGATGTGATGCGAACACAATGGTGGTGGCGCGTATGCAGGAGAAGTTGATACGAGAAGCAAAACGCAAAGGGGAGAAAAAAAACTACTTGTGATGCAGGCGAAGGGGGAAAGAGGAGACGGGGAAGTGGCTTGTAGTAACTTACCGAGCCGAGTATCAGCAGCAGACGAAGGAGTGGCCTGTCTGCAACCAAGACTCTGGAATGCGAACACAGAATTAAGGATGACACAAAGATTCGAGGGACGAAGAGGGGACCGAATCGATGTCGCGAATTAAAAGTAAGGGCGGCCGGCGGTGGACGGGAGAGGAAGAGAGTCGTCGGGAACGTTCGTTAATTAAATTAAATGTAAGAAAATGGGAAAATATGGCAAATGAAGAACAATAGAATACGAAGGTGTTGTAAGTTGGGTTGGTGCCGGGACGGGAGAAGGGCCAAAGTAGAAAGAGACAAAAGCAAAAGCAAAAGCAAAAGCAAAAGCAAAAGGCCGATGCAAGCGGCAGGAAGAAAGACAAAGATGCTGAGGTATCGAGGTGTCGAGGTGTCGAGATGTCGAGGTGTCCTGGTGACAAGAGGTGAAGATGCACGAAAGCAGACCTCGTTGCGGTAAGGCAGACGGGGGGTAAAGGGGGGAGGAGAACGAGGGAGGGAGAATAAAAGGAGAAACCACGAGACGTTGCGTCACGAAGGGGCAAGGTACGGGGAGCAAGAAGAGACAAGAAGAGAGAGGGGGGGGTACAAGAGAGGTAAGGTAGCAAGAGAAACGTCAAGGAAATGAGGGAAAAGATGCGACGTGATCGTGGCTGCCGGAGGGCAAGAGGACGGATGCAGCCCAATACCGGACAGGGGGGAGGATCGATCTGGGAATGTGCACGCAAGGAAGGTGCCAGGGCGCGCCTGCTAGATTCAGTCGAAAGTGCACAAGCTCCAGGGCAGGAACGGTGCCAGTAGGGAGCATTGACAGGAAGGTGCGTTGGTGCTACCTGTCGTGACTTCCTGTCGCGTCTTTCCCCATTTCCCCTTTAATGGAGCAGGCCTTATGTAAGGCAATTACTGGAGATTGCTCCGTAGAGACTCAATGCAGAAGCTAGCTTGGCTGAGTGGCCGTCATTTGTGACTCGTACTCAGTAGAGTGCAGCAATTGGACGGACGTGGTAGGTGGTGGCAGTCGAGGCGAGAGTCGAGATGCCTCGACGCGTCTCATATGTCACATCACGACTAGTTGACACTATTGCCACTGTTATGCTTATTTGGTTGACAGGTACTCGCTGCCACTACAGGATGCTACTGCTGAATTACAGGCTCTTTAGTGCTGAAGCCGTTAGTGATTGGTATCCACACAGACTGCAAGTACGAGTACTCTTCATCAATCGCCAATGCAGCTTCGAAAAAGCCACATCGCCACATGCAAAAGAGGATTGAAGCGGGAGCTACTCGTGTAGTGCTGTACTGTGTACTCTACTCAGTACTCGTACTCCGTAGTCAACATTGCTTCTCTTTGTCCCTGGCTTGCTTACCGCCGCTAGCATCTGCCTCTCCCGTCTATCAGTACTCGTAGTTGGAAAGACTACTCTCGCTGCTTGACTCGTACTCTGTACTCGTACTTGGTACTCGTACGAAGTATGCCAGCGAGTGCTCCTTGCTGTCATTTCGCACCTGCTGCATCGCATCTCCGTGCTCTCGTGTCGGCCGGGCTCCATTTCCTGCAGCATAAATTTTAATTATACGCAAAAACTCATTTTATTTCTCGCTGCATTTCTCCAGTAGTGGATCGCCGTCTGTTGTTAGCCGTCGGCGACGTATACGGTACGCATAATCGCACAGTCCACATGCACATGCATGCGCATTCTGGCAGACGGTGCAAAGTACCGCTACCTATGCCCTCCTGCTAGCGTCTTTTTTCTCCCCTATCCAACGGCCAGCGGTCCACTTTGTCGTCCACCTGTCGTCCTTGCGCTAGTCTCACCCCGGCTGTTTCGGCAGTGCTTAGTCAGTCGTGCCGGGCTATTTTCTTCTGCTTCGTCTTTTTGCGTTTGAGCTAGCGCATCAACGTCACGCCCGCTTACACGTGGCTCGAATAGACATCGTGGACTTATCAGCAGATGCAGTTGGTTGACTTGCATTCGTTCAATTTCTTGGTTTTGTTGTCATTGCGATTGGGTATTACTGCGTGGTTATGTATTAATCAAGGCGTATCCATTGTTGCCCGACAAAGTAAAGACGGCCAGTTTAGAAAATATTTGTACTCTGATGTTTTACAAAATAAAGGAAGTTTAACTCAATAAAGAAAGAAAACGAAACCAAAAAGTAATTACTCAAAACAGGAAAACAATCCCCCCAAGTTCCAGCATCTATACAAAAGCATTACCAATAGTAATTAACACTTAGACCACCCAGACATACCAAGTCAAACTCTAAATATCTTCATCAATCATGTACGGATCATGCATATTACATCAACCCGTCCCATGCCGGCGTTGCCAGCAAGCCCGGGCCATTCATAAACATCTGCAGGTTGTTCTGGAACCCGTCGTCGGGCAGCGCCACAAGCCCCCCAAAATCAGTCATCATGTTGTTGTCCGCATAGAGAGACGTCGTAGCCGGGTGGCCCTGGCCCATCATTGACATGTCCAGCAGTGCAAACGAGTGCTGCTGCCGCTGTTGTTGTTGTTGTTGTTGTTGTTGCTGCTGCTGCTGCTGCTGCTGCTGATATAAAGCAGGTGGCATCATGCTGCCCAGGACGGCTGCCGCCTCCACGTCGTCTGTCGAGGTATTGCCTGGCCCGCCAAACCCGGACACGAGCATGTTCATACGGCTGTCTGGCAAGAGCGTGCGCATCTGTACTTCCGACACGGGTGGGTTTGTTATCGAAGCGCCTGTGCGAGGGCCTGGCAACCCCGTGCCCAAGACTGTGTCACTGGGTATGCCGACACTGGACGGTGAGCCTGACATGGCGGCGGCTGTAGGCAAGTATGGTGCGGCAGCTGTCGTGGCTGCACTGGGCGACGGCAGTGGGGGCGGCAGCAGCACGCGCATGGGCGGCTGACTGTTGCTGCTGCTGCTGCCACCAAACAACAGACCGCCGCCGGGGCTGGGACTACCGGGCGCGGCGTGCGGACTGCTGGTATCAAAGGGACGCGCACGCTGGCGTGGGCGCCGGTCGTCAAAGGGCGTGTTGGAGGGCCCCGCGGGTGCCGAGTAGGTGGGTGGCGGGTGCAGGGCGGACGGGATGGGGTCTTTGCCCTCGGCCATGCCGGCCTCGTGCGCGCCCGGGGCCAGGCTGACGAGCAAGTTGGTCTGGTTGGCGTCGCGCACCATCTCGACAGACTCGATCCAACGCTGTGCCAGCGGCCACACGCTGGTGCTTTGCTGGAGAATATGCATAGTGCGGTCGAGCATGGTCTTGCCCTCGGTTGTGATGGACTTGTCGGGGCACACTGGCTGTCAGAAGAGCGTCTCACCAAGGGACGGAAGGGGACGTGCAACGTACATGTTGGATACTTGTATAGGTAAGCCGCCATCAAGGAGCAGAGATAGACACAAAAGATCTGGTGGTCAGCAATCATCAAGTCAACAGAAAATAACAAGAGAAATAACCCACTGCAAGTTGTGCACCGGTGCTGTCGCTGGGCTCGCGCACCTCGTACCAATAGTCGATCTGGGAAAAGAGCCCGCGCACATTGTGAAACAGCTCGCTCGACATGGTGTCGAAAAAGGCCCGGTCCTGCACCGAGCCCTTCTTGCTCAACATCTGTGACAGGTAGGCGCGCCGGAGGACAATGTTGCAGAGGCGCGTGACCATGGTGATGGCAATGTAGGCCAGGTCGAGGCCCTGGGCCTTGTACATGAGCAGCAGGCGTTTGCTCCAGCGGTGGCTGGGCGGCAGACGGTCCTCCCAGGCCTTGAGCTTGGCAGAGACGGCGGCGTACTCGCTCGCAGGGTCGCGCGGATGAGTTCCGCCGCGCGCACTTCCGTCGCTGCGGCCCTCGTCCTTTGTTGCTTCTTGGCCGACGGTGCCGCGCAGCACGCGCCCCCACAGCTGATGGCTCTGCATGAGCGTCGCAAAGAGGGAGCGTGTCGGCGTCGAGACGAGCGATGGGTCGCGGCGTGCCGGCGGTGTGTCTTCAAGTGCGGCGCGCGTCAGCGGCACGACGCCGTTGTCAAAGTCGTCCTCGTCGCACGGCAGAAGCAGTGAGATGTCGCTAGCGGCGAGCGACACGGGTGCCGACGGCGACGCGTGCAGGTTGTCCTGGCTGTAAAGCATCCACAGCGTGCGGCGTGCGGACTCGGCTTTCTGGACCAAGGCCGGGGCGGCAGAGGACAGCCCGGTGTCGTACGTGTCCTCGCGGTGCAGCCGCATCAGAATGGCCATGCGCAGCGCTATGCCCAGGTTGACAAAGCTGCGGTTGCGGTAGCCACTGCCTTGCTGCGCCAGGCTCAGCAGATAAAAGGCCTGGCACCGCGCCAGCGTCGGCTCCTGGTACAGCTCGGCTAGGGCCACGCTGGAGGCGCGCTCCATGTAGAGCTCGGCGGTGGGCACGGCGCCACCGTGGGCAGCAACCAGGGACGGGGTCATACGCGCCGACACGCTGAGGATGCCGAGCAGCAGAAACGGACTGGTGGACCGCGGCTGGTCGCGCAGCTGCTGCACAAAGGCCTGGCGCGGCAAGAAGCCGAGCTGGAAGTACTGGCGCGTAAACATGTTGACAGCCTCGATGACCTGGGGCAGCGGCGGCAGGAGGTCCCAGGGATCGGCCGACGTGGCTGTGCCGGCGATGCTGATGCTGGACGCACGATCAAGATCAACGCGGTGGCTGGCCGTGCCGGGCGAGCCGGACGCGGCACTCAGCGCGGCATAGCTGCCGCCCGAGTGCTGCGCGCGGTGGGTGTTGCTCGCATACCGGGCCTTGTCGCCCTTTGTACGCGGGTGGCGGTACACGCGGTCGAGGTCGGGGGCGCCGCGCACAGGAAAGATGCACTCGTCCAGGGAGACGCCGGCCATGCGGCAGCCCTGGCAGGGCGGCTTGGCGTTGTTGTGGATGCACTTGCTGCGCATGCGACGGCACCGGCGGCACGCGACGGAAGCGCGGCGCTTTACGACGCGCTGTGCATCGGGGTTGGCGGGATCCGACGAGGACGGAGCCTCGGGGACGGGCGAATTTGACGTCGACAGGCCTCTGGGCATGCCATTGGATGTCGGTGTGGCTGGTGGTGGCAGTTTGGTGGCCATTGGCATGCCGGACGAGGCTGACATTGGCGGTGGATGTGGGCGGCTGCCAAGGGCGTCGCCGGTGGATGAAGCCATAAAGAGGCCGCCGGTCAAGAAAGCAGCTGCAAGGCGGAGGCAGTGGACCTATCCAAGACCATACGGGCGGTTGACGGTCCGAGGAGGGTATGTAGTAAGACCGAGATGGAAAGGGCGTCGAGGACCGGACCGAGGTCTTGGCGGGGAGCAATGCGCGGCAAGGCTGAGGTGTTGCAGTGGCTGGAATGCCGTCAGACGGCCCTGGGGGTGGCCAAAAAGGATATCCAAAAAGGTGCCGATGGGAGGCAGAAACAGCTCCAGGGCCTAGAACGGTGCAATGGCCAAGTCAATCGATCACGTAAGAAGTGTGCTGACTGTGTGCCCTGCGTCTCGTAAGCACATCAAAGAGGAAGGCACGACTGCACCGCGGAGGGCACTAGTTCAGTTCAAAGAAAGGGAAATGGAAAATGGACGCCGGCTCCACGCAAAGTGCATAAAGTGGGGCTTTTTGACGATGGGCAAGGCGACGCCCCGACTGGCATGCATGCTAGCGATCATATTGCATGGAGTGAGATTGCGCGATAGTTGGCTGTGGTTGATTGTGACGCTGGATGATATTGGCGAGCATATTGACAGGGGGATAATTCAGGTGAGCCATCTACGAGTACGGAGTAGAACTGAAAGGGTGAAGGAAGGACTGAACTGGGAGGATTAAAAGGAGGAGGGCTGGAAGAATCGAGAGGAAGGGAGGGAATGGCAGGAGTAAAGGGGACGGGGATGAAAGATAAGCAGAAGGATTCGAGGCTGAGGTGAGAAATGAGAAACGGCATAACCGGATTCGAGGTACCGGACGACGCGAGGAGGACGCGACGACAGACAGACTGGGCGATGGACGATAGTTTATTAGATGAGCGGGCGAGAGCAAGAAAATATATTTAAAAAATAAATAAACAGATAAACAAAAGAAAAGAAGAGAAGGGAAAAAGAAGGATTAAGTGGCAGAGCAGTTGGGCAAGCTGAGACTGCCGTTGCGAATACGGAGTACTTTGTATGACTCGTAACACCACGGCTGCTGCCGTCTGCTCCTCCACGAGTACTCGTACGAGTACTCCGTACGACTACTTCCTCTACTCCTCTGCTTTCCGGCTACTCTTGCCGTCTGTCTGCCCTATTGTCCGTGCTCTTTTTACACAACGCCATGTGTGGCCTGGCTGTCGCCAAGCTGTCGCGCATGGCTTACATAATCCAGCCGCACGGCATTTTTGATATTCTCGGCGTCTCATTCGCCAACTGGCCCGACCACGCTACTTTGCCTGCCGGGACAGTGTGCAGTTAGCCCCACTGCCGATAGCCTCATACGAGTAGTCACGACGATTATGCTGCCTGCCAGTGGTGCATCAGCCGTCTCACTTCCACCGCCGGGCTGGTCTAGCCTAACCCAACCTCTAGTACCGCTCTGCCCTTGTCTACTCGTACTCGCTGACACCTTCAATGATACTACGGGTGGAGATGCCGGCCGGGTCTAGATAGGCACTTGCCCCGTCGGCCGTTCCCCTCTCGTTATCTCTTCCACCACAGAGTACAGACAGCTATCCGCCTGTTGATAGCTGTTGTGACTACACTGTGGTGTTGACCAAAGGCTGACCAAAGGCTGACCAAAGACTGACCTGGTGGACCGCAAAGACCCTGCCGCGACGGTATCCGGCACTTGGACGGCCCCCCGCCCGATATACGCATGCATGCTCGCCTTCTTATAACTCACCCCTCTCGGTTGTCTTCTGACTGTCCTCTGCCTCCCTCTCACCTTTTCTCCTCATCGACACTCGCTTACACAATCACCTCACCTCTCCTCATCGGCGCTTGCAACCCAACATGTCGCTACCTCTACCTCCCCTCGTGGCGTCGTCGCCCGTGCTCGCACTGGCAGCCGCGTCGCTCGTCGTCGGCCTGCTCTACGCCATTGTCAGCTCTTGCACCAACCGCTCGCCGTATGCCAAGCTGCCACTGCCGCCTGGCCCGCCTGGCCGGTTCCTCGTGGGCAACCTCGGGCAGGTCAGCGCCGAACACCCCGAGGAGGACTACATGCGCTGGGGCAAGGAGTACGACTCGGACGTTGTGCACGTGCAGGTGCTGGGCCAGCACATGGTGGCCCTCAACAGCGTGGCGGCAGCCAGCGAGCTGCTGGACCGGCGCGGCGCCAACTACTGCGACCGGCCGCGCTTTGCACTCTTCGAGGTCATGGGCTGGGGCCTGACGCTGACGTTTTTGCGCTGGGGCCAGCAGTTCAAGCTGCACCGCAGCCTGATCCAAAAGACGTTTACGCCGAGCAACGTCAAGGTGTTCCGGCCCATCCAGGTGCACGAGGCCCGCAAGGCCGTGCGGGCCCTGCTCAAGGATCCGGCGTCGTGGGAGGAGGCCACGCTGCTGATGACGACGAGCATCATTTTCCGCATTGCCTTTGGGCAGGAGATCAACGACGTGTCCAGCCCCTACTGCGCCATGGCGGCGGCGGCCAACGAGGCCACGACCAACGGCGGCATTGCCGGCACGTCGCTGATCGACCTGTTCCCGCCGGCGCGTTTCCTGCCCGACTGGCTCAACCCCAGCGAGTCGCTGCGGCACGCACGCCACTCGCGCAAGGCCATCCGCACGATCCACGACGTGCCGTGGGCGGCGTCGCTCAAGGACATTGAGGCCGGGTCGGCGCCGCCGTCGTTTATGCGCACGCACTACGAGCGGCTGCAGGAGGCCATCCGCAAGAACGAGCCCATGGAGCTGACGGAGCGTGACATTAAGGGTGCCACGGGGGCCGTGTTTATTGCCGGCGGCAACTCGACGTGGAGCACGGTACTGTCCAACCTGATGTTCTTGGCCAAGAACCCCGGCGTGCAGGCTAAAGTGCTGGAGGAGCTGGACGCCGTCGTGGGCGTGTCCGAGGCCGACCCGGCGCCGCGGCTGCCCACCTTTGACGACCGGCCGCACCTGCACCGGCTGGACCGCTTTCTGCAGGAGGTGCAGCGCTCGCTGCCGCTCAACCCGCTGGTGGTGCCGCACAAGAGCCTCAAGGAGGACGAGTACCGCGGCATGCGCATCCCGGCCGGCACGCTGATGCTGGCCAACACGCGCGCCATGGCGGCCGACGAGCGCGTGTACCACGACGCCGGCGTGTTTGACCCGGACCGGTACATTCCCGTGGAAGACGGCGGCCGCGGCGAGCCCTTTCCCAACGGCAATTTCGGCTTTGGCCGCCGCAAGTGCCCGGGCAACCACCTGGCCATGGCCACAGTGTACATGTTTCTGGCGACGCTGCTGGCCGTCTACGAGGTCGAGATGGTGCTGGGCGACGACGGCAAGCCCATTGAGCCGCAGCCGGCCGTGACGATTGGCCTGGGCGGCCACCCGGCGCCGTTCCAGTGCCAGCTGCGCATGCGCAATCCTGCCATGGCGAAGTTGTTGGAGGCGGAGGTGTAGCTGCTAGAAAGAAGAATAAATGTAACAAAAGTATGATTTATGAGTTAGACCTGGAAGCAATACGATGATAATGGAAGATAATCAAAATTGTAGTAAGATGGGTGATTCAGAAATGATTTGATAGATGTAAAGACAATCAAAAAGAATGCAGTGAAAGAGGTGATTTAGCAGTACATTTCATAAATGGATAAAAAATCAAAATAATCGCACAATATAGTAAGAGAGGTGATCGTTAGCAATATGTTTGATAGATGTCAAGAGCAATCAAACAATGCAGTAAAAAAGGTGATTGTTAGTGTCAAATGCAAAGACAATCAAAGAGAATCACAGAATATAGTAAGAGAGGTGATCGTTATTCGTAGTCTGCTGTCGTGTCGTCGTGATTATTTCTTCTTCTCCGCCGGCTCGTCCTTGCCCTTGCTTGCCTTCCCCCCGCCAAACAGCTCGTCCTTCTTGGCCAGCACGCTCGCCATCCATATCTCCAACTCCCGCTCAGCCTCCTCGTCCGTCATGCCCGGCGTCGCGCCGTCCGGCCGCGTGTACCGTCGTGCATACGCCCGCAGGTCGTCGAGCGTGCTAATGTCCAGCCCCCACGACACGCCGCCCGTCAGCATCATAAAGAAGCTGACCGTGTTGAGCGTGGCCAGGCCAAAGGCCTCGACGGCCATCAGCGCGCCCTGCGGCTGCTCCTTCGTGGACGCCGCAGCGGCCGCCTCAATGGTCTCGGCGGCCACGCCCTCGCGCGCGGCCGTCGCGTGGATCGTGTGGCTGCCGCTGGGCGCGTAAAACTTGAGCTGGGCGGCAGCCTGCTTGCGCGCGACGCTGCGGCGCGTGACGGTGGCGGTGAGGGCGAAAAAAGCAGCGCCGGCAAAAAAGAGGCCGAGCTGCTTGAGGGCGCGCGGCGACGTGAGGGAGCTGTCGCGGGGCGGCGGTGGTGCGGCAGGTGGCGCGGCGGGTGGCTGTGGCGTCGGTGTCACTGCCGGGGCAGCCGGCGCAGCCGGGCTTGGCTTGAACAGAGAAAAAATCATGGCTAAAGGGCGACGTTGACGGAATCAGAATTTCTTCATCACAGCGGATGCCGTTCTGCCGGAAGTCTATGATAGCGGGGCTACGGGTAGCTGCAGGGTACAAGGCACGCTAACGTCACGCGCTAACTCGTGTCACAGCGGAGTTACTCGTACTCGTACTCACTGACACTCCTTGACTTCCACCTCTGTGCGCAGCTGCTTGTCAATCGCGGCCACATCAATCGTCTCCAGTCCACGCCGCACCGCCTCAATGTCGGGCACGTCCGAGTGCTTTTCGCCTTCAAAGAGGGCGTCCATTTCCTCGAGCGTCTTGCCCTTGGTCTCGACCCAGTAGACGGCCTTTTATTGTCAGCAAGAGTCGGCGTTTTCTGACATCAAGCAACTTACAATCAAGACGGCAATGATGATGTCCCACGACGCGTTGACCATATACATCTTCCAGCCAATGTTGTCGAGGCCAATAGGCATGATAAAGACAAAGAGGACGCTGTTGGTAGGATGTTAGGACGGACGGACGGACTGAAGAAGCAAACAACGACAAACAACGACACTCACGCAAAAGCATTCAGCATAAAACTCGAAAAGGCCAGGCCGTTGGCCCGGATCGCATAGTTCATGACCTCGGGCGGGTACAGGTACAGCAGCGGCGTCCAGGCAATCGAGTAGAAGCCCTGGAACAAGAACATGACGGCCACGTCGCCGTAGACGAGCCCCGTGGACGCGCCGGCCGGGTCGTCGGCATAGCGCTTGCTCAGGCCGCCAATGACAAAGAGGCACACCACCAGCAGGCACTGGGTCAGCAGGGCCGTGGGCTTGCGGCCCCACTGGGCGACGAGGTGCGTGCCGGCGAGGCAGCACGCGAGGCACCAGGCGTTGAGCACGACGTTGGCCTTGAGCTGCTGCACGGTGTCGGTGATGCCGGCCGTGTCGAGCTCGGAGCCGAGGTAGTACGACGCGATGATGTTGCCGACGACGCACGAAAAGGGGCCGGCCGACATGCCAATGAGCAGCCGCTTGCGGGCCGACGGCGAGCGTGCAATCTCACTCCAGCTGCTGCCGGCGTCGCGCTTCTTCTCCCACGCCAGCGTGTCGACAATCTCCTTGTACACGGCCATGGTCACGGGGTGCAGCTGGTCGCCGTCTGCGTTGGCCTGGGCTACGGCGAGCCGTGCAGCCCCAAAGTGGCCGTTGTGGACGAGCCAGCGCGGCGACTCGGGCACAAACGGCAGGATGGCCAGGCACAGCAGCGCAAAAACGCCCTGGAACAGCGACGGGGCACGCCACGCCCACGTCGAGTTCCACGTGCCCGTGCCGAGCGTGATTCCGGCAGCCAGCAGTGCACCGACGTAGTAAAAGTCGTTGAGCAGGCCGACGCCCCAGGCACGCCACCGGCTGGCAAACGTCTCACTTAAAAAAACACCGCTGGCAATACCTGCGACGGCACTGCCAAAGCCGAGCACGACGCGGGCCACGACAAACATGGCCATGTTCTGCGCGGCCGTCTGCAGCAGCACGCCGACGAGCGTGACCACGGTGCCCCAGAAGATGGCCGGGCGGCGGCCGAGGCGGTCGGCGGCAATGCCCGACACCAGCGGGCCAAAGAAGCCGCCGATAAAGACCGACGCCGTGTTGAGGCCCGTCGTGGCGGCATCGAGGGCAAAGTAGTCGGTGTAGGACGGCAAAATGTTGAGCCCGTTGAGCATGGAGCCGTCGTAGCCGCCCGTCGCGCTCTGCACCATGGCGCACAGCACGAGCAGGACCGACACGGTGAGCGACGACTCGGGAACCCACGCGGGCATCCACGTGCCGGTGGGGGATGTTCTCAGCATTCTGTGGTGATATCCTGTGTATGAAACAGATGTTCTCAAGGGGAATGGTATCAAACTGGGATGATATGAAGCTGGACGATATCAAAGTGGATGATGTCAGGCTGGTTGATTCCAAGCTGGATGAGATGGGGCGTTACTCATGCTCAAGATCGAGACAGCGAGATAACATACGCACCCGTCCGGCTTATCTTGACGTAGCACATGCTGGTCAGCGTCGAGCTTGTGCTGCAATCCTTGGTAGCCCGTCTGTAAGCACCGACTAACCCCGACAGGAAGGATTGTCGGCTGCATGGCCGCTGGTGATAGCGCTAGCTGGACTTTCATTGATTGTCTGGTTGTATCTTGTATTATTGAAGATGGTTAAGAGTGTTTTGTTCCTTGAAGAGCGTGATGAGAGCTTCCTTGATGCACGGAGTTTATCCCGCCAACCGTCCGCCGTCCGATGCTCCACTTTCCGGCCCCGCAATTCCCGTCCGTTATGCCAAGATCATTCCGTTACGCCGATATCGTACAATACACACCAAAACACCGACTACATACGCCCCCTACCCACTAAACACCTCGTGCTGCAGCTCAACGCCATAGTCCCGGGCCACGTCCTTCATGCGCGCCTCAATCTCGTCCTCCAGCCCGGCCTGCGCGCCAAACCACTGCCGCACGCGGTAGACGTAAAAGACGACGTCCGACACGGCCAGCACGGCACAAAAGACGACGTGGCGCCACGCGCTGACGACGCGCTCGCGCCAGGGCAGCGTGCGGTCCGTGTACAGGCTGGCACTGGCCCAGCGGCCCATTTGCTTGACGCGGTTGACGGGGCTGCCCATGCGCTGGTTGTTGGCCTGGACGATGCGCATGGTGCGGCCCAAGAAGATGAATTCTTTAGGCCAGCGCTCTTCGTCGGCCAGCACGTCGCGCATCCCCTGCTTCATGCGCGCCTGCATGGCATAGTGGCGCTCGCTGGCCGTCATGCCGTTGTGCGTGTCCAGGTCGGCCAGCACGCCCGCGCGCACGGCCCGGTCGCCGCCCTCGTAGGGCCGCAGCATCAGCGACGACGCGAACAGCTCGGGCGCCTGGATGCCCCATTCGCGGCACATGGCGGCCACGGTGGCGTGGTCCAGCGTCAGCATGCTCTTCCAGAACACGCTGTACTCGTGCCGGAACTTGGCCGTCAGGTACACGTACAGCCCGTGGTCGATGAGCACCAGCTCGGCCGCGCCCGATGCCTGCCGCCGCACAAACATGTTGCCCGGGTGCGGGTCGCAGTGCACCACGCCAAACTTGAACATTTGCGCCGAGAATAGGTCCACCATGGTCGTCATGACGTCGGTTGTGCTGAGCCCGAGCCCGCCGGTGCCTCGTGGGCCGCGCCACGCCTCGCGGTCGGGTTTGAGCAGCAGGTTATTGCGTGAGGTGGACCGGACGGCCTTCCGGAGGGCGTCCATGTCCGGGGAAGGCAGCTGGGCTCCGTGCACGCCCGGCGAGCCCACGCCGTAGCCGCCGCGCCATGGCTTCTGGATGGCGTCCTGGTCCCACAGCCGCACGCCCTCGATCCACTCCGTCGTCAGCACGCGCCGCGACGACAGCTCCGGGTACACCACGGGGATGTAGACGCGGTCGCGCAGTGCCGGCTCGTCGGCCACGAGCGCGCGCATCGTCTCGGCGTTGCGCGCCTCGTTTTCAAAGTCCGTCTCGAGCAGCAGCCGCTCTGCCACAAACGGCACCATGGAGTACAGCGGCAGGTCAAAGCAGTACGAGTAGACGCGGGCCACGACTTTAAAGGCCCAGAGGTCCCAGTGGATCTGCTTGGCAATCTCGGGCTTCTGGATCTTGACGGCCACCTCGCGCCCGTCGGCCAGCCGCGCCCAGTGCACCTGCGCCACGGATGCGCTGGCCCGCGCACGCCGCTCCATGACACCCCTTTCCGGTGCCCCCGCGAAGCTGACGCCAAACACGTCCTCGGCCGACCGCCCGCCAAAGTCGGCCCGGATCACGCCCTCGACCGCCGCCCACGCGTCCTGCGGCGCATCGTCAAACATGCGCGCAAACATGCGCGCAAACTCGGGCGGCAGCACCGCGCTCTGCATGGCAATGGCCTGCCCGATCTTGAGGTACAGCCCGCCGTTGTGCCGCAGCAGCTCCGACAGCCGTGCCGCGTTGCGCCGGTGCACGTCGGCCGCGTCGCCCGGCACGCCAATCACCGGCAGCGGCGTCGCTCGGAAGTTGAGCTTGTAGTCCAGCGCCACCAGCAGGCCCGTGCCAAACGTGCGCAGCGACCGGCCCATGCCCGAAGCGAACAAATGGTCGTCGACGATGTAAAACACACCGCACAGGCCGCCGACGACCAGCAGCCGGCGTGTCCACCGGCGCGTGCGCGCATAGTCGCCGGCCTTGCGCGGGCGGCCCAGCTCGGCGGGCGCTGGCGGCCGTAATGGTTGGAACTGGGCACGTGTCGGATGGCTGGCGTGGAAGCACCTGCATGGCAAACGCACCAGGGCGTTGTGTGTCGTCAAAGGCGGCAGCTTGCGCCGGGCGGGCGGTCGGCGCAGTGCCATGCCGCAGGCCGTAAAGGCACGATTCATTAGTGGCGGTGAGTAAGGTCGAAAACTTTGACCGTTGAATCGTATCAAGTCATTCTGTTCGTCGCCGACAAATGAGGCCGAAGTTGTGGCGTCGGCGTTGTCGTCCGGTCTAGGCTGCTTACGCATGGCGGGTCTGCGGGGCTGACAAATAAGTGACGTCAATGACGAGCTGCTGCAGAAGTGCAGTATTGATTCTGTAGCGAGTTCAATACTTTTGTCTAAGACATGGAGTAGTCACTTTGGTGTTTGAATATGAAAGAATGCAGACTAGAATGTAAAGATAAGATTATTTTACTCTATTTAATTTGATTTGACTTGATTTAATCTGGTTTTATGCGACTCTATTCGACTTACTAGCTGGACAAAAGGTCTCGAATATTGCCCCTGATCTACTCCTCGTTTCTTTCTTTTGATTATGTGAAACAACCTCATCTACTGTATCATCTACAACCATGCGCATCATCATACTTACACCATCACCATCATATACTCGCCAGCTTATACCCTTAACCATCCCTCTCAAATCATCTGCACTCATACCACCCACGTACATCATGACGGCTGACCACAACGCAGGCGGCACACGATGCAACACTGCCCAAACTTCCCAAACAGGTAACCCGACAGTCACTAGTATATAAGCACGGCATCTGTCACCCCGCGTCCGTCTTGCCCTAGCTGCCCTGCGCCCTGCGTCCTGCGCCCTGCTCTGCAACACCATGGCTAGGCCCATCATCCTCCACCTCGGCGACGAGATCCAGTTCAACACCGACCTCTCTGCCTCGCTGACGGCCACCTTTACCGTCGTCCGCCCAAGCCTCGCCGAACGCCAGCGCGATGCCTTTCTCGACGCCCTGCGCACCCGCAAATGGGGCGACGTCGCCGGCGTCATGCGGCCGCACTGGTCATCGGGCGGCGAGATGGGCCGCTGGGACAAGGAGCTGGTCCCGCTGTTGCCACCGTCGCTAAAGGTGTTTGCCTCGGCCGGGGCCGGTTTCGACTGGGCCGACGTCGACCTGCTGGCCGCCCGCGGCATCGTCTACTGCAACGGTGCCACGGCATCGTCCGAGGCCGTCGCCGACATGGCCCTCTACCACATCCTGTCCGTCTTCCGCAACCTGCAGTGGACCAACATGGCCGCGCGCACCCTCGACCGCGCCGCCTTTCTCGATGCCCACCACAACAGCCCGGCCACGGCGCGCAACCCGCACGGCCACGTCCTCGGCATCGTCGGCTTTGGCAACATTGGCTCGCGCATCGCCACTAAAGCCCACGCCGGCCTGGGCATGCGCATCGTGTACTACGACCCCAGTCCTAAGATGGCCGATGTTGCAGCCGCCGTCGGGGCCGTGCGTGCGAGTTCCCTGGAAGCATTGCTCGCCCAGGCCGACTGTGTCGTGCTCGCGGCCCCTGGCACCGGCGGTCGGATTTTGGATGCCGCCCGCATTGCCCTGATCCCCCGCGGCGGCCGCATCGTCAACATTGCGCGCGGCATTCTCGTCGACACCGACGCCGTCGCCGACGCCCTCGAGTCCGGCCACCTGCACGCCGTCGGCCTCGACGTCCACGAGGACGAGCCCGACGTCAACCCGCGCCTCGCTGCCAACCGCCGTGCCACCCTGACCTGCCACTCGGCCGGCGGCGCACTCGAGACCACCATTGGTTTTGAGCGTCTGGCCTTGGAGAATGTGCGCAATGTCCTGACGGGGTTGCCGGCGTTGACGCCTGTGAATGAGCATTTGATGAAGTGATGTGGTTTTATTTAAACTATTTATAAGCAGTCGATTCAATAAATCAAGTACTCGTATGTCAAATATTTCAAGTAATTCAAATAGTTTAAATTATTCAGGTTATTCAGATAACTCAGAAAAGTCAAGTACTTCAAATAATTCGAATAATTCAGTAAATTCATATAACTAAGATTATTCAAATATCTCAGATAATTCACTTGCAATTATTCAAACTACTCAAAATATTCAGAAAACTTCAAGCAGCTCGTGTAATTCAAATTCAAATATTCATACTCCGTAGTCCAAGTAAATAAATACTCGGGTAAATACGCAAAGCAACACGTGCCTCGAATAAACAACTGTGCTACGACCCTCGGCGTTCCCGCCGTACCACATACCAGTCGTCATGTCTTTCCCTACTACGAGTACTTGTAACTTGCCCTTTCCACGCTAGAGACGCTTCTTCCCGGCTTCCATGGCCCTCTTTCCTGTTGTGGAAACGGGTGTAAGCTCAAGTACGAGTACAGCAGTGGAGTGTTTTGATTTCTGGGCAGCGACCAGGCTGCTGCCCAAGGCGTGCCTTCCAGTTTTCTCGTTTTCTGTCTCCTCTTTCCTTTTCGCTCTCCTCTGTTCTCTCCTCTGCTCTTTCCTCGTTCCTTCTTTCCTCTGCTCCTTCCTCTGCTCCTTCCTCTGCTCCTTCCTCTTATCTCACGTCTGCCTTTCCCTGATACAAAAGTCTCTCCTCATTCCCCCTCATTCCCTCCTTCCTCAACTACTGAGTACGATACACTGCGCGAAACAACGCTCCTTCCTCCCCTGCTTCCTTTTTCCTCTTGTGCAGCCTTCCCGTTCCCTTCGTCCTGCTACCTTCCCACAACGACCCCTCCCCCACCTGCCCGCATCTGGCGCCTCGCAACACCCAGACTGCCCAGGAAAAACAGGCAAACGACACACAGCCAGTCGTTCCTTCCTTCCCCCTGCCCGTCTTGGCCCCTGCTGCCGCACCTGTCTTTTTCACTCCTTCTGTTTTCGCTGCTTATTTTTTTTATTTCACTTATTAACGGCTCCTTCCCCATTTTAGCTCTGCAACTGCCCCCATATCTGCTCTGCTCTTGCCCAACCTGCTTGCTGCCTTCCTTTCCCGTCTGGCATCCCATCACCACCGCCCAATTTACGCTTTTTCTGCTTCTTCCCACCGTCAACCTCTCCTCCGACTTGTTTTCGATCCATCAACACTGACTTCTGCTCATCTTCTCCCCCCCCTCTCATCACGACGTCATTGCGGCGATCGCCATGGATCAGCGCTTTCGCTATGGCACGGCACCCGGCCGCCGCTCGCCGCCTCTGCACAACCCCGGCCGCGCCTCCGTCCCCGTCAACATCAACAGCACCTATGCTTCCGTCTACAGCAGCGACTTGCGGGACCCGCGTGACGCCCGCGACCCTCGCGACCTCCGCGAACCGCACCCGGCGCCAGGAGTCGCCCGCTATGAAGACCCCATCACGCCACGCGCCCCCCAGAAGCCCATAGACTACCGCGCGGCTCCCTCCGTGCCCACGCCGCCCCAGCTCTACAAGACGCAGCCGCCCACGTCGACGGCATCGGCACCGCTGTCCAGCCAGCCCACGCGCGTGGCTGCGCACGCTCCCCACCACTCGTCCGCCATGCCCCCGTCGGCACCGCCAGCCTCTTCCCGCACCACCTATACCACGGCTGCGTCCAGTGACCAGCTGGGCCGCAGCACCAGCCTGCGCGACCAACCCCGCGCCCCGCGCCAGTCCTTTAGCGAGCACGGCCAGAAGCGTCCCGTCGTCATCACCACCACGGCCGGCGCCTCGTCTGGTGCCAACGCTTCGGCCGCTGCCACCCGCCTCCCGCCCTCACCCACCCATGCCGACTTCCGCCCATCCGAAGTCGAGCCGGCACGGGGGGCCGCGGGGCGCGACGACTACTACTACGCCATGCCGGCAACGTCGACAGGCGCGCGCTCGCGCAGCTCCCGATACCCATACACTGGCGTGCCGGCAAGCGCCACCATTGACAATGAAGAAATGAGTCGTCTGCGTGAGCGCCACGGCTCCGTCCATGCGTCGGGCGGCCGCGGCGAGCCGTACCCGCGGGCACGGCCACACCCGACCTATGCCAAGCCCCCTCGTGGCCCGGGTGGCTCCATCTCAAGTGGCGTGGGGTCCGGCGCTGCCCTCGGCCCGGGTCCAGTTGGCGGGTCCGCTGCGAGCTCCGCAACCAAGGCCGCCGGCTACGGCGACCAGGGCTACGAATACACCAAGCCCGGCGAGCTCGCGCGTTATGACCTGTCGCATGAGCAGGCCGGCGCCCGGCGCGGCCGTCGCGACACGATCGACCGCGATCGCAATTTTTACCGTCCCACGGTCAGCCTGACGACCGATCTCAGCCAGCCCTACTCGTACGAAGCAGGAGGGGGAGGGCGGCGCGCTGCAGCGCCCATTGTGAGCAACGGCCCGCCTCCCACCACATGGGGCCTGGACAAGATCAATCGCGGCGGCCCCTCGCCGGCCAATTCGGGTGGTCACCCTGCGCCATCGTCGTCGGCTGCTGGTTCACGCAGTGCGTCACGGCCGCGGCCGACCTCAATGTACCAGATCCCCACGACTGTTGACCACTATCGCGGCCGTGACGACGACCGCCGAGGCCCGGACCGCGACCGGGAGTACCGCGACCGCGACTATCGCGACCGCGACTACGACCGAGACGCGGACCCGCGCGCCCGCGAGGTGGCCAAGGACATTGCGCGCGACTGGGAGCGCGACTTGGAGTGGGAGCGTGAGCGCGCGCGCACCCGCGAGTTTTATGCCGACGGCAGCTCGGCCCACCACAACTTTGGCCTGATTGTCAACAGCCGCGACCACCAGATTCGCGATTCCAAGCACTCGTCGCAGGACACGTTTGCCGACGAGTTCTACCACGACTACCGGGGCACCCCGGCAGATGGCCGGCGCGACGACTCGCGGCGGCGCGAGCCCCGCTATACCGTCAACTTGCTGCGGCCCGCCGACGACGACGACCGCGACTTTGTTCGTGGGCGGCTAGAGCCACCCGAGCGGCTGGGTATTGAGTCGCCACGCCGAAAGGAGACGGACGACGACTTGTATGTCCACCACCCGCAAGAGGGCGTGCCAGGATGGGATGCGGAGGACCGCGACCGCGAGAAGCGCGACCGCGAGCGTGTGCGAGAGCGGGAGCGGGAGCGGGAGCGGGAAAGGGAGCGGGATCTCGAGCGCGATGCCGAACGGGAACGCGAACGCGAGCGAGAACGCGAGCGAGAGCGTGAGGTCGCGCGCGAGCTGGAAAAGGAGCATGAGAAGGAGCGCGAGCGCGAGCGTGCGCGAGAAAAGGCGCGCGAGCGGGACAGAGAGCAGGACTGCGAGCCAGAGCGGGAGCCCGACAGCCGGGACCGTGACCGTGACCGAGACCGCGAACGGGAGCGAGAGCGGGAGCGGGAGCGGGATCGTGAGGATGAAAGAGACCGGGATCGGGATCGGGACCGGGACCGTGATCGTGGTCGTGACCGCGACCGAGACCACGACAACCGCGAGTCGCTTACAGCCAAAGTGGGTGCTGCCGCCGTGGCTGCCGTGGCTGCCGTGGTGAGTGCAGCAAAGTCCAGCAGCGACAAGTCGTCGACCAAGAGCAGCCGCAAACCAACGTTTGAGAGTGCCGCCCTGAACAAGGAAGAGTCGTCGCGGGCGGCCCGCCTGCACAGCCCCGACTGGGACCCGAAACGGACACGGCGGCGCAGCGGCGACGACGACGGCTACGAGTCCGACGCCAGCCACAGCTCACGGGGCTCGGCGACAGGGGGTACGAGTGCACGGCAAAAGACGGACAAGTCCAACGGTCGCACGCCGACGACGTCGGAGGACGAAGACTCGGACTCCGAGCGGAAAGGCGGCACGCGGCGACGGCGCAAGCACACGGCGCCGCCATTTGAGCCACACAACAAGGAGGACATTTTGGCGCTCAAGGAGGAGCTCGCCGCGCTCGAAGACAAGGAGAAGGCCGACAAGGAAACCAAGCCGTCGTCGTCGTCGTCGTCGAAGCGCGATGGCCGCGGCGACGAGGATGGCAAGGACCTGCCTATGCGCAACAAGTCCAAGGCGGACGGCGGCAAGGATGATGGCTCGCCACGCGTCATGACGCCGTCGTCGACGTCGTCGGATACGACGGCGCCGCGGAGTCGGGGCAAGGACCGGGAAGAAGGCCCAGACAAACATTCCGACACAGGGTCCGGGTCCGACAAGAACGGACGGTCGGGCCGGCGCGGACGTGATTCCAGCCAGGCGCCGAGCAAGGCTGTGGTGCGGCTGGTATCGCCGCCGCGCAACAAGGAGGAGAAGAAGCCGCTCAAAGGCATCCTCAAAGCGCCCAAGCCCAAGTTCCCCGAGGAGGCGAACCCGGTGCGCGAGGGCGTGGCACCGCACCGCGACGACAAGACCAAGCAGGGCGTGCCGCCGGGGGCGCGGTGGACGCGGATCAGCCGCAAGCTGGTGAACCCCGAGGCGCTGACGGTGGGCAAGGAGCGGTTCGAGGCGCGCGACGAGTTTGTGATTGTGCTGCGCGTGCTGAGCCACGAGGAGATTGAGGCATACACGATTGCGACGGCGCAGCTGCGCGAGAAGCGGCGCAAGGAGTTTGAGCAGAGCCGCGAGCAACGGGGTGGCGGCGGCGGCGGCGGCGGCGACGGCGGCGACGACGACTATGACGACTACGACGACGATGACCGGCGGTACCGCAACGGCCGCATGCGCGACAGGCTGGACAATGAAGACTACAACCGGCACGTGTACTACGGCGACAGCATCATGCCGCCGAATGCGCCGGTGGGCAGCGGCGGCCGCGACCGGGACCGAGACCGTCGGAGCCACCACCGGCACGTGTCCGAGGGCTATGCGGACGGCGCGGCGGTGGGAAAGCAGCCGGCGATTGAGTACTACAACGGCCGGGGGTCGAACCGGCAGTACCACCGGTAGTGGTTGACGATTTATGCTGATGACAAAAGTAATTTTGGACATTTTGACTTTTTATTTTTTATTTTGATGATAAACCTTGATGATCTGAGCGACAAAAGTCACGATGCTTGGGGGCATAGCATACATAGCACTATTTTGATTGTTTATTTTTGGTTTTCTCTTTGTTTTCCGATTCCTGATTCCTGACAACCTCGTGCTGCACCCTCGCTACCACCTGCCGCTTCAACCCCCTTCCATTGACCAGCTGCGGCTGTTGTTCCACAGATGTCTCTCGTTTACCGGAAAGCCGCATCGCTGCCTGGCAGGCGTCTGTCGTCCTCGGAGCAATGCTGCTCTGCATGGTGTCCTCCGCCCGAGACAGCATCGGGTCCGAGCCAGGGTGACGACGTCTTGGCTCTTGTCTCTTGTGGTGCCAGGCTGTCGGTTATGCAAGATCTCGCTCCGACAGTGTTATCAGCTGCCGTGCATTCCAAGGACGCAACACAGCAAGACGACGATGACGGCGAACCACGGACTACGGACCACGGACGAGAAAAGGAGTATTGGTCTCACATTGCATACGATGCGACGCCCTTGGCAGTACGCCCTGCTGGCCGAGGCCGAGTCGGCAACGGCCGTAAGCGCGGTGCCGGCGAGGCAGTGATCGCCGTCCATGTGCTGTTGACGGCCATCGGGCCGCCTCCGGGCCTGGCCTGGGCCTGGCTTGGCTTGGCCTCTTGTCACACCGCGATTGTGCAATGTGACAGGCGCACTGGCATCTGAGACAAGTCCCAGCAGCGAGCCCGGCGTCTCACCGCTGGCCAAGCGGTGTACGAAGAAGGATGGATGGCCTCACTATCATCCTCTCTCTTTGTTTCCATCTTCCTGCCTCTTCTCCTGCCACAACTCGTGTGATGCTCTCGACGGAGTACGAGTACTTCGTACGCGTTACAGGAATGTCATCACATCGGGGCAGCCCCTGGCAATTTCGTCGACTACCCGATGTCGTCTGATATTATCCATGTACGTGTCTAGCCTCGTCGGGGCTTTCTTGTGTTTTCTTTTGTGTTTTCTTTTGTGTTTTTTTTTTTTTTTTTTTTTTCTCTTTTCTCTTTTCTCTTTTTCCTTTTCCCTTTTTTCCTCATTTGTTTCTCAAAACTCCGTATCGTACTCGTACGGACTACGGACTACGTTATCATACCTCCGAAACCTGCTTCTTCCAGTACTGATCGCCAGTCACACCCTCTCATTTCTCTTCTCGTGTCGTCGTCGTCGCCTTCCACGCCTTTTTCCACACCTTCCAGAGCGTTTCCTCAAACCCTCACCCTAGGCACCCTTCTCAGAGACCCCTTTCCTGGCGGAGTCGATTATGTTTGAAGAGTCTCTTTTCTTCTCATGCGTTGGTTGCACGGCGTTGTCCAAGCCTGCCTGTCCCCCGACAGCTGAAGTGCAGCTCAGGGGCCCATGCATAACGTCCCCTGTGTCGTCAACTCCTTCCCAACCTGATCGACCTTTGTCAAACCTCTTTTATGCGTCGTGTTACGCCAAGCACAGTTGTCAGACGGCCGCTGATTGATCAACTTTTTGATTACGAGTGCTCGTTCTCTGAACAAAAATAGCTGACGAGTTTACGGGTCTACGAGTTTACGAGTTTACGACAGTTCGTATGATTTTTTTTTGCCTTGCACTCCTCTGCTCCTCCCGTCTCCTCTCGTCTCCTCTTGTCTCCTCTCTTCTCCTCATGCCGTGTTGCCAAGCCCGCGTCGTTTCGGGTTTCGAGCGTCGCGTCCAGTCGAGTTCCCCCCCCTGGAATATTATCTACATCCAGCCGGCCTTGACCCGGCAGGGCGTTCCGTCCGGCGACGCTACTGCACGTTGCCAGGGGTTTCTTTTCTGTTAGTTTCTCCTGTCTTCAGTGCGTGCCGATCCCTCGACAATGCGGCAATACCTGCGAAATGCAGGGTCAGGCGACGGGGCCCTGGTTTACGGGTAGTCGAAGTGGCGCCCCAACATGAAACCATAGGGTTTACGAGTTCGTACCGACAGGGTGCTGGCCCGCGTTGACACTGGCAGCGTTGACATTGGCAACGCCAAGAGTGATATGATATTCACAAGCAACAACAAGCAAAGAAAGACTGTTGGACGTTGGTTTGGACATTGGAACGTTTGCGTTTGCGTTTGACACACAAAGATCACAAAATGATCTGTCAACATCACCACCAACTAAACTCCGGCGAGGCCGACGCGTTCCTACGCTGACCAGCATTGATCCCCGGCATCCAGCTGAGTGTCGGACAGTCACGCCGTTTCTTCGTTTCTTCGTTTCTTCGTTTCTTCGTTTTTTTTCTTGTTCTTGTTTTTCGTTTCTTATTCTGTCTGGTCTGTGGTGTCGCTGTCAGTCCACTCTGCAGCCCTGTCTGTTATTCGTTTTTCCACGTCGTCCTTTTACGAGTACGGTCCGTTTTTTTTCCACCGTCATCAATGTCGTGGATCACGCAACACGAGTTTTGTCCTCGGCGTACCACTGCCATGGAGTCTGTCGTCGTCGTCGTCGTCTGTCGTCTCCATGTCTCGGCCTCTCGGACATGAGTCTGTCTCTTTTTTTCTTTTTTTTCTTTTTTCTTCTTCTTTTTCATCTCTTACTCGTATCGTACTCTTTCTCTCTCCTGTCTCGTGCTCTACGTGCAGCTCGTGGCCGTGTCCCTGTAACCAATGCACACTCTCTCCTAAATTGCCCCCATGCGTCGTACAGTCCCGTACGGAAGATTAAGGTGGCGTTTGTCCTCGGTCGTGCAAGGCAAAGCAGAGCCCGCTGTGCCTGCTGTCTGCTGCTCCTCCAACAACCATCCAGGCCACACACACAGACACAGACATACGGAGTACTCGTACGGAGTACACACACCTTGCCACACCATCTGATCTGGGTGCAGGCGTGTGCCTATATTTGGCCCAGCAGGTCGCACCAGGTCAGTTGTATGTTGCACGCTCTCGATATAGATGTCAGACAGAAAGCTGTGTGCGTTGTGGTTGGCTCTTTTACGAAGGGTCAGAGAACGCAGTGATAATATTGGTCTTTCTTTTTTTTGTTTTGCTTTTTTTTCTTGTCTGCCTTCTGGTCCTTTTCTCTTTGTAGGTGCATTGCTCTTGAGTTACGTATGGCTACGTTCGGAAGCCAGCAAATACACAAAGAGAAAGAAAGAAAAAAAGGCTCACCAGATATCCAGCCAGTCAGCGGCGAGGCCCATCACCAATGTTACCACCTTACGACGACGGCTTATTTATATATCTGCGAGTAGCCTTTTGTACTCGTACAGCCAATCGCTACAGCGCAAAGGATCACCTCGCAGCCAGCTGAAATGCAGTATCCTGTTGATTTTTTTGGTTATTGTATTGGTATTGGTATTATTTTATGTCTTTGATTCTGGCTCTGCCTCTTTCGCCACTCCTGTCGCACACCCTCTCCTGCAAGCTGTGTCCTGTCGAGCGGTGAGGGTGGATCACACTCTGCAAGCCATGGTGCATGCGCGTACGAGTACAAGTTCCGCCCCAGCAGGCGTGTGAGTTACTACTCCGTACCTCTCCGTACCGAGTACTCCGTACTGAGTTACGATCCTCCGTACACCGTAGTATTTTGGACTGCATTCCTGCATGATTGATGGGACAGGCGGAGAGGGAGAGAGGGCGGATGCTGCGGGATTTTAGGCGAGGGTTCGATGTGATGAGCAGCAGCGTGCCCGTCCAAACGGAGTGTCATCCGTGGTGTTGAACTTGCTGCTGCTGCGGGTGGCGCACATACCAGAAGGAAAGACGGTGTGCAGGCCAAAAACTCGACATACGAGTAAAAAAGGCAAAACCGGGGCAGGGATCATGGCGCGAGGAGAGAATAAGGTTTTCTTCCAGGCGT
The DNA here is from genome assembly GCA_029299015.1 of Ophiostoma montium. Classification (NCBI taxonomy): domain Eukaryota; kingdom Fungi; phylum Ascomycota; class Sordariomycetes; order Ophiostomatales; family Ophiostomataceae; genus Ophiostoma; species Ophiostoma montium. The sequence goes on along the minus strand of JANSMC010000072.1, from coordinate 3,580 downwards.
TGGTCGACTCTCCACGACCGTCGACAAGGAGAGCTATCCCACGGATGGCAGCTACTGGGCCACGTACGGAGTACTCCATGCACTCTTGTGTCTCATGCCATGCGATATATCCGACAGCCTTGCGTCCAGTGGCTATTTCGTACAGGTGTTGCGCCGTCCTTGTGCAGATGTCATGGTTTTGGCCGTTGGAGTTGAATCACGGGCCACCGTGGTCACGGGTGAGACAAGCCGACGAGTCAGCCACGTCCAGCAACAACCAGCAACAAGCCAGTCGGGAGCTAGTCGTCAGTTGCAAAAGTGCCCAACTGCCAACAGGCAGTGCTTTTTTGCAGCCATCTATTCCGCTTTGGGCAGTTTGAATCTGGACAGGCAGCCGTCGGCCAGCTGGACGAGACAGCACGGCACTCTGTACGGAGTAGAAATGAGACAATTACTCGTACTGAGTACTGAGTATGAGTACTGCCCGGGAACAAGAGACAATGCCGTTGAGCAGCTACAGGCAGACCACACCACGTTGGGCAGTTGCAACGTGGGTGCTGTATCCGTGCTCTGTAGTTCCTGCTTCGGCTGTAGGGTACATACGGAGTAGTTGTAAAACTGCTAGTGCCGCCCCGCCTCAGTAAGCAGACAGGATAAACAAGGCGCAGCGCGAAAAGAAGGAAAGAGACATAGGAAGAGCAAAGAATCAAGAGGGGGAGTTCTTGCCTCAAAAACTGAAACTCGGTGAATGCGACGTCGCAACCAAAAGGACCACGAGGAGAAGGGGGAAAAGAAAAGAAAGCAAAAAGAAACATCAAGAGACAGCCTAGACCGCAGGCTGGAAGAACCAAGGTTGGTTTATTTTATTGTATAATTTTAATCAAAAAGAAGTCTAGCCGCTTAGACCCGTCCACGGGATGGTCTCGTCCGCACATGGCCTCTGTTTTGTTTTAGCCTGATTCAGGCCGGCAACAAAGACGTGGCGGAAATTACCGTCATTTTCACAAGCTATGCAGAGACAGGTCGAAAGGCAATCTTGAAGTACTCCGTAAGGTTCTCATCAGCGTGCCGGCTCTCGGCCAACAACTACTCGTACTCGTAAGAGTGCCAAAAGTACAGCGGGTTCTGGCCAGTTGGTCCTCCAGCACAATACTCCGTAGCTAGCAAGGGTATTCCCCATATGTACCACCACCGTGTCGTTAATGGAGTCGAGACACGGCGTCGTTCATATCATGATGTGCACTCATCTTGCCGTTTCGATCGATTGGAAACTATCCGCCGTAGGATCACGGAGTTCGGAGCAGTGTCCAATATAGCCGAGATAAAAGTACGGAGTAGAAAGAAAAAGAACTCAATAGCAAAAGTAGACAATTTGCAACGTTCGGATCGGAGAGAAACGCAGTGGAGGACGCGGGTATTACCTATGGATGAAACTGGTTAATTTCGGAGCCACCTATCGTTCAGTACTCGTAGGCTGTCGCGTCTGATGGACGCGTCGACGACATCCGTCGATGGATGTTCTCTTCGGAGCAGGCAGTAAAGTAAGAAAGGAAAAATAAGTTTTCGCGATAACGCTGCCGACTATATTTTACAACTTTTGACACCCCCGACTCTGCAAGCCACACTCGGGCACTTTCATGATCCATCCTCCATAACCCATCAGGCGGGTGTGGCCCAGGCTGCTGCTGTCGGCACTGGCACTGGCATCATCCGCATCATTATTTTTGTCACTTTGCTGACCCGGCTGCGGTATCACCCCCCTGGTCGGCCCTAGTCGGCTCTCCACCTACAACAGGCGTGTTCTCTACGACTCACTCGTATGGAGAGCAAATGCTGCGTCGGCTTGACCTGCCCTACCCTGCCCTGCCCTGCCTGTCCTTGCACACACACACACTCCACCCAAGGTCCCCCTTCCAATTTCTGTGATCCAGCCGCTCGGGCTAATCCGGCAAGGCGAGGCGTGGCGGACCATTGACGACGGCAATCCCTCCACGGGCAGGCAACCTTGCCTTGCTCCCACAGCCCATAGCCCACAACCAGGGTCGAACGGGAGAGCCTTTTTTTTTCCTTCCTGGGGGGTGGGGATGCTGCTCTGCACCCCGTGTTTGGTTCGTGGTTCGTTGGGCTCGTTGCGTGCCCGTCGGGATGATGACTTGACCTTTTGTTATGCCCGTGGTGCACGAGCACGAGGACTCGCGCTGTACAAAGGTACTCGTACGAAGACTCGTACGCCGTACGCACGTTACTCGGCACGATATCGTCCTCCGTCTGCACTGCTCGGAAGGATCGTGCTAGCCTCGTCTCGCCCTGTTTCGCGTTTGGTCGGCATTGTCCGCCGCAACGGCTTCCGTCGGCCATGGGTTGAACCGTGTTGGGCAGCAAGTGTCTCACGGTGTCAAGCAGAGATTTCAGCCAAGCTTTTTTTTTATCGCCTGGGCTTTGAAAGGACCAGATTAATCTGTTCGGGCTGAAGATACTCCCGCGACAGCTTGAAAGATACTCACCCGTAACATCACAAAGATACCCTAACATCAAAGCACTGGCGACAGCGGCCATCCCTGCTTGTTCAGTCCTAGGAGCAGGGAAAACATGCACCGTCGCTCGACCCTAGAGCGGGAGCCACCGTCCCGGGAGCGTTCTGAAAACAAAGAGCAAGGGTGAGCGACAGGGGTCGACAGATCGCAAGCCACATGTAAATCACTTGAGCTATGAGTACGGAGTACGGAGTACTCCGTACTTTACTTGCTCGCGGGTAGATAGCAACTGCGTGAGAGCGAGTGGCAGATATTCGAACTTTTTTGTTTTAATATCGTCCTTGATCTTTTGATTTTGAGGTATTCCTATGTTATTTTGCTTGTTTCTGATTGATATTACTCGTATCGTATATTGATTTCGGTTATCAAATCGTAAAGTAAATTGATTATTTCGTATATTGCTGGAATTGATCCTGTTGAAAAAAACAAATCTAGTAATCAATGATGATTCGATTAGACAACACAAGCCTTTTTACTGGTATGAATCCTTAAGGATTTATTTCTATCGTCAAAATACTCCTACTCAATATACTCGTACGCGTAATTATGACGAGTTATGACAGATCCAATGACAGACTGTCACAAACATCAGATGCAATGCAATGCACAATTCGACATACTTGTGCATGGGTATGCAGATCTGTACTCGGAAAAGCACCCTCACCTTTCCCATATGCAAAAAAAAGTCCCACCCACCAGTGTCTTGTGTGCCGCACTGCCGCCTCGGTGGCTCGGCTTGTGTTTGACTCGACCACCGCTGCATACTCGTACTCGTACCAAACCGGCCCAATGACCTGCTGCCTCTTGCTGCAGCGATCGATGTCCCCATCCTCCTGTGCACGTTGTCGGAATCTCGTGCGTCGTATCTCTCGTGCCTGCCCACAACAGGGGGGGTATGCCACTGGGCCGGGGTTTTTTTTTTTTTTTTTTTTTTTTTTTTTTTTTTTTTTTTTTTTTTTTTTATTTTTTTTTTTCTTTTTTTTTTTTTTTTTGTGTTGTTTCGTCTTAAGAACATTTTATTCTAGTATAAAACAAAGTAGGTAACTTTTTTTTTTTAGGGCGACTCT